>CATNEM010000142.1:467500-545000 GCA_950096795.1 Macrostomum cliftonense
GTACACAAGGCCCCAAATTAATTTGACTGCACACGAAACCACGCTAGGGGATATAAACAACCTACAACGCGGGATCAAACCTGGACCAAGTGGCACACAAGGCAGACGCGCTAGACCGCCGAGCCACTCGCCCACTAATAGCCGAATACGTACTATTATTACTGGAAAATTTTTTTATTTTTAAATATTTTCTAGAGCAGCTCAACATGGCCCGATATTCGTGCAAACCAAAGCCCTGAACGAAGCATCAAAACCTCGTGCCGAAGCAACCGACTTAAAATAATCTTATTAATTCTTTTATCTTTTTTTGCAAGTGCTCTTAGATTCTCCGCTCAAAGCAAAAAAAATGCTTTTCTAAGGCGTTTCTAAACCAAAGGTCCACTTTTTTATCCTACCCAAGATCGTCGAAAGCACGAACTTACTAAAGCCCGCGGGCCATTTTGAGACGTGTCTATACCTGTCTTACCCAGCTATCTTCCCAATTTTCACTGTCCTCCACAACTCCTTTATCCTTGCAGCCACTCTCGCTGACATCGGGAGTTGGAAGATTAAGCATGCATCCCATTGCTCTGTAAGGCCTAGCACCTACTGCACTCTGTCCTTCGCTCTCAATCTTTTTTAAACCCACGGATAGTATACCCTAGCTAACCTCTTAAAGAATTATGGGTAAAAGCTGAAGTTGACTCAACTCATCGAGAAGTGATGACCTCACCATTACGGACAAAGTTAATTCTCACTTCCCTTAGCCATCTAGCAAATGGCTTTTTTGTGGGAGTTGCGCGATGGAAGCAGCAATAGAACTCGCTAGGGCGAAGTTCCTGTCCACTTCAATCTTCTGCTAGTTCCGGGCGCCCACGAGGGTCTGCACGATAGCTTGCTTGTCTGCGGTCCACCAACCGCTATAAATTCTGTGTTCGACTTTTTTGTTTAGTATAGCCTAAGTGAATATGAATAATTATCGTTAAAAGTACTTTCGTAATGCCATAGTGTTGTTATGGGCTTAGTGTAGGCGCTATGAATATAAGTTCTAGGTATTCCTAGGTAGTAATCTCTTCATACGCTTCAATAGTTTTTAAAGTACTTGTTTACATTTTTCTGTTTAAAAACTAAAATTAAACTTCATTTGCCGAGTCATTTTTTTAATTAATACCCAACTAAGCAAGCTAATGCATCATAAAACTCTAATGGGACAAACTGTATAGATGCATAGAACAGCCTAACCCTTTAGGTCAATAACTAAACTAGGCATTCGATTCGAGCCTATTGGATAAACTCTTCTCAAGTAACAGGATCAGCAATCGATTTCTGGAGTACCATCCAGTGAGAGCAAGATGTATCAGGTTGCTAAGCGAGTTTTTTTCCGTGTCAGCATGCATTCGTCCCAATACTGGGACTCAACCGAACCGCCACTCATACAATTCCGGATATATAACCTAGCGAATAATTCTGCGCATTTCAAAACAAAGTGGAAAGCGTAGTATGGAAAGATATTAGTGCTCCGCAATGTAGCTTACGAATCAACAGTTCCTCATATCCGGGAATAAGAATTATCTATTGGTTTTTTTTAACTCTGGTTACAGCTGGCGGGCAGCTGTGGAAGGCGAAGAGCTGTTTAGGGTTTTTCTAATTGCTGGTCAAATCGAAACTTAATCCAGTGTTCGTTCTTCTTTATTTTATTCACCCTGATAAAAAGCGACGTGCAAATTTCATCATTCTGATTAACATGCATGAAACTAGCATGTAAGACAGGCATATTTTAAGCATATATTTAATAAACGCAAAAATTTGGCCAGATGTAAACCCCAAGTGTTACATCCACGGCTAGTTGCCTTCGCGAGGTCATGTAAAAATTTTGAATTTTTTTTTTGAACTTACGAAACAAAACCCCAAGACCTTGAGGTCTTCAATCGATTTATTTAATTACAGGGGCACATCTCTCTATTACTTGCTTAGTGCTAAACCTTTGTGTCAAAAAACACTTTGTTGATGAAGACGCCTTCTCTAAGTATCTGGTTACACAAGTGCACTAACAAATCAATAAAATTGATCAAAATCATGGCAAGGTAGATTTTTAACCTTGGCAGTGAAAAATTTTTTGGCATCAAACTAGCGTGCACCTTTCTTCACAATCCCTTAGTAACTATAAGGATTTTTTTGGTCCACACACGCTAAAGATTGATGACGCTAAAGATTTAGAGTTCCTATCCACTTTTCCTTCTTCACTAGTAGCAGTACTACTATTTGAAACTTCTGACACCGCCCTATTCATCATTTTCAATTGCATGGCCTCAGTTTTCACAGGACGTTGCATTCACAAAGCTTCATTACTTCTTTTGTTAGCATAAAAGCGAAAGATAGACAGATAGAAGGCATAGAGACACAGACCGCCTTAGAAAAAAACTGACCACACACAGATTCAGTGAACTCAGTCATCCCGTACCGTCCTTTAAAAGCTTATCAAAGATCAATAGAATTCATAATGAATCGATGCCACAAAGCCTATGCCAAAGCACAGAGTATATACAGTACATAATACTACTGACTAGATGACGAGGCATTTGCCCAAAAATATATCGTACAAAATGCTTATTTCATTTGCTTAATATCGTAAGCGTGTACATCAAATACTAAAGATTGTTGCTAAGGGCCGCTTACCTTTCTTATTAGTCTGTTGGCCGCTTCCGCCGCTGCCGCTGCTGCCGCCGCTGCCTCTGCTGGTCGGCTTGCCTCCTCCAGCTGACGTTGTCGGCATGGATTATTAAATAACCGATGAGGGATTCCCGGTATTAATTGCGGCCACGGGATAATAGGTCCCGCGGGCAATTGAGAGTGAAGTGGAGGTTGGCGGTGAAAGTGAGTGCTGGAGAGAGAGCGATGGAGAAAGAGGAGGCTGGACGAAGTCAGATTGGCCAGGGAATTCGGATCAGCAGCAGCACTACCAACTAAAGCAAACGGACCGTAAGAGCGAGGAGATAGAGAGAGAGAGACAGAGACTGAACGAGCGAACAAGAGCGTCCCGTAAAAGTTTCAGCAACTTTGCTCAAGCTAGGATGAATAGAGCACAGATGCACGCAAGTATATAACACACACAAACCCTCAGCGGCGGGTATCATTGCATTGGCAGTCTAGAGCGACCAACCTGCAACCCCTCCGGCTGCCCCTCCGAAATTCATTGCTGGCATGGGTGGCAACCAACCAAGCTCTGGTTGTCAAACCGACTCCCCCTGCCTAGCAACCGCCACCCCCAACAGAAGTAGACTATAGTTGCTAAAGGATAAGAGACGAAAAAGACAGAGGGAGAGAGTTAGGAAAAAAAGGAAATTGAGGTGAGTGGGCAAGGCTTCTATGCGCTCGCTTTCCCCTTCCCCCTGCAGTCTCTCTCTCTCTGTGTCTCTCGCTTCTGGAATCCTCAAATCGTATTTCTATTCGGCATCCAATAGGGATTTGAATTGGTTAGACTCGCACTGTCCCTCCCACTCTCTCCCTCTCTAACTCTGTCTGTCTGCTTCCATCTATCTGTCGTCAAAGCTACTTGTGTCCAAGCGGGAGGTTATAGCCCAAAGCAGAGGCGCTAGTTGCGAAACTCAACTCAAACTCTCAACCGCCCCCCCCTCAAACAATCTGTGGTAATGCTCATCAGAGCGGCAGTGTCTGGGAGGCCAGGATAGGTCCAAGATTCGGCTATTGGGAGTTTTTACGGTCGTACGCGAAGGTGGGCGGTAGATTTATTTGGTTGAATGCCGGCGCGTAGCCAAGAGTTGCTAGCTAGTTATAGTTAGCTGACAACAAGGGATCTAACAGAGAGTGTGTGTGTGTGTGTGTGTGTGTGTGTGTGTGGGAGGACAGAGTAGGGATGGGATGAAACACGCTAAGTAGGAAAGGGGAACTCTGCATGGAATCTGGAATAACGAATCTGTATGGTCCTTTGGGATTACTAAATGAGTCTCCCGTAGAGCTCCGTAGGGTTGCATCGAAGTGGAAGGTTCGGTCGAGTCTATTGCTCTTCGCAGCAATTGAAATAAATGTGGTAAAGCCAAGCGAAGCGAAGTGAAGAATTTCTCTAGGGAGTCGAGTAAAGATTTTTTTCAGACACGTTTTGGTAGTGTCGGCAATGATGGAAACTCCCGAGCTAATAATAAATGGCTGGACCAGTGTTACTGAAATTAATTAAATTGTTTAGCACATTGTCTCGCTCTTACATTTTAATTTTTGGTTGAATACCAATGGTAGCTGTTGCGGGACGAATTCCAGAGCGAGAAAAAGCTACTATGAAAGCAAACTAGAAAAAAAGCTGGTATCAACAAAACAGAGAGACATTAGGAGGGGAAATGTGGACTATAATTTGTTCGAAACAATAGACGTTGAGTAACCTGGTGGAATTTTTTAGAAAAATCATACGTAGGATTAAGGTGTTTTTTACAGGATACAGTAACTCTATTGTATAAAGGACAAGGATGCAGACTGCAGATCTAGCAGGGAAAAATTATACCGAGTAATCAAAGGCATACAGGAGAGGCAACGTAGGAGCTTTAAGCGGGTGCGAAGATAGTAAACTAACGATAGAGTGAAATTGAAATAAGCAAGCTACGCTTGTAAACAAAAGGACAAGGAGAATGATAAAAGGGCGTGGGAAGACGCACACACACACACAGAGAGAGAGCAAATAGAAGTTGCAAAGATATTCAGGCATGGGGTCAATAGATAGGCCTCGCGGGAGAAAACCCAAAGAAACACAGCATACCCGCCAGTACATGCGGATGTCTAGCAAAAACAATCGAAGAGAACTAACTCAATCAGATTAAGACGGGGAAATCTAACGAAACTCGGACAGAAATCCAGCTGCTTCTTTATTTCTAGTCTCTTTATCGCCAGAGAATTCCTTCCTTTTAAAGTTTCATATGAGCATCCATCCACCCACGTCAAGAGCTTATGTTTGAAACAAGCAGAAACTTTTAAAAAACTAAAGTTCCTACTAATTAAGCCATCCTCTCGTTAACTAGGCTAAGTTTTTTAATGTTTGTTTGGAGGGGCAAGGCTTAGTTAATTGAAGGATTAGCTTTCATTAAAAAATGCCTGGAGCTGGATGCTTATTAGACGGGGACCAAAAAGCCAATTTAATTGGCTACTTAAAAATATTGCTGGGTTTAGGAGTGAGGGATTTGACTCGGATTCAAAAGAGCAATGAACTTTTATGCCTAGGATTATGCTTGATGAAAATAAGAACTTTTTGCTGTCCAAAACAGATTATGTCCCAATACTGAAGGTACCGCTTCTATTGATAAAGTATAATAAATCAAGAATCAACGCCCACGCTACCCAAGAAATCTGCTGAAAGAAGTCACAATCTCTCAAAGAAACATATACTCCAACGGTGATTTTAAAGAATAAAAGAAGACAGCAGACTTAGCAATTAAGGAGGAGACACAGGTGAGTTAAGCAGTTCTCCAGAGTCAGGAGTGCCATTTTACTGTCAGAAGAGAAATCAGAAAGCATGGTCATATAGCAGCAGAAAAAAGGGTGGGGAATATTTGGGGGAGACGAGTATCCGAGGAGACAGGAGAGAGCAGAGTCAGTTTAATCCAGCCGGTGATTATTTAAAACACAACAATAACATCCTTATCAAAAGTGACCAGAAGCGAGCGAACGGTCAAGCAGCTCTACATAGCAATCAAGTGCGTACTACACTGCTGAATTCCTAATGGCTAACCTGTTCCAACCGGAACTTGAAGTCAAGTGCGTTAGAATCGAATTTTTTCAATAAAAAGAGAAGATACTCTATAGAAAGGGAGAAAGCGTGCTTGTCTGTGCCATGGCCTGGAATCGGAAGTCAAGATTGAATGCTGCATGGTAGACTGGGCCATTATGCTTCCTGGCGGGGGCTAAGCATTCAACTGCATCGACATCATATTGTGTCATGCCGACTTTTTTATCTGCCTTTACTGCCGACCTCGCATTATGTGCTTCAATCAATTTGCTTCGCAATGTATTAACTCAAAGTATTTGAATGGCAGGCAAAAATTGCTGGAACTTTTCTCTCTCTCTGTTCCACCCTGCCGTGCATTACAACTAACTTGTCCAGTCGTTCCTCGTTTTGCAAATCAATTTCATTTTCACGACACGAAATGTCACGCAAATTTTGTTTTTCTTTACCGTTGCGAAATGCGTATTTCTGGACGAGCAAGACCTAGTGGAGGAAATTAATCACGGAACCTGAAAATGTTCTTTTTTGACTTGAGGATGGCCGTTTTTTTCACTCCTTTTCAGCCGAGTCAGTGACGAGTTACATAAACGAGCGAGTGAAGTACGATGCTGATTTTGAATTTGAATCTGAATGTACTGACTTATCTAGACTGCTCAGATTCAAATATTAAGTAGCAGATGGCACAAAAAGTCATAATTGTACCCCTTTAGTACAAGAGCTATACGAGGGTATGATAGCACAACTAAAATTCTTATGTACATGTAATTTACATTTAGATCCAATCACCGAAGGATTAACTCGCCTTATTAAGGACAATTAGACAAGCGTCCTTCCATAAATGTAGCTAGCTATCCAGTAACTAATCTATCCAAAGCTACAACCAGGAGAAGCATAGATAGGGAATGGATGAATAAGCCCATCGCCCATCAGCCTATGAAGATGATGCCTTACCTACCTATACTTAATAATTAACTTGCTCGTTCGCATGGGCTGAGCGTAATCCCGAATCCTCACTCAATTCCCATACTCTCCCCTCAGATGGGGGAATAGAGGGGTAGCTAAAGCAGCGCCTGCTCATCAGTAGCTGGGTGCACTAGGAGGGACACACAGTTTATTAGACGCAGCCGGTGAGCGAGCGATAACTCAAGCGAGCAGAAGTAGAAGGGAAATGTGTTACCGTCGCGTCAATTGGAATACAGGTGGCTGGCTGTATCTAGGGATTAGGCGGGAGATTTAAACTAGACCTTGGAGAAACAGCACAGTTGCTGGAGAGGAATGATGCAAGTCAAATGGAGGATAGTGATTACAACCAGTCAGGAGGGTCACGAAAAGTGAAGAGGAGTCAAGGGAGTTGAGATCAAGGAATTATGAGAGTCAGGAATGAGTTAAAGGAGTCTATGAGGAGTCAAGGGGAAGAATATAGGGAGTCAAGGGGAAGAATATAGGGAGTCAATGGGAAGAATATTAGGAGTCAAGGGGAAGAATATAGGGAGTCAAGGGGAAGAATATAGGGAGTCAAGGGGAAGAATATAGGGAGTCAATGGGAAGAATATTAGGAGTCAAGGGGAAGAATATTAGGAGTCAAGGGGAAGAATATAGGGAGTCAAGGGGAAGAATATAGGGAGTCAATGGGAAGAATATTAGGAGTCAAGGGGAAGAATATTAGGAGTCAAGGGGAAGAATATAGGGAGTCAAGGGGAAGAATATAGGGAGTCAATGGGAAGAATATTAGGAGTCAAGGGGAAGAATATAGGGAGTCAAGGGAAGAATATTAGGAGTCAAGGGGAAGAATATTAGGAGTCAAGGGGAAGAATATTAGGAGTCAAGGAAAAGAATATAGGGAGTCAAGGGGAAGAATATAGGGAGACAAGGGGAAGAATATAGGGAGTCAAGGGGAAGAATATAGGGAGTCAAGGGGAAGAATATAGGGAGACAAGGGGAAGAATATAGGGAGTCAAGGGGAAGAATATAGGGAGTCAAGGGGAAGAATATAGGGAGACAAGGGGAAGAATATAGGGAGACAGGGGGAAGAATATAGGGAGTCAAGGGGAAGAATATAGGGAGTCAAGGGGAAGAATATAGGGAGACAAGGGGAAGAATATAGGGAGACAAGGGGAAGAATATAGGGAGTCAAGGGGAAGAATATAGGGAGTCAAGGGGAAGAATATAGGGAGACAGGGGGAAGAATATAGGGAGTCAAGGGGAAGAATATAGGGAGTCAAGGGGAAGAATATAGGGAGACAAGGGGAAGAATATAGGGAGACAAGGGGAAGAATATAGGGAGTCAAGGGGAAGAATATAGGGAGTCAAGGGGAAGAATATAGGGAGTCAAGGGGAAGAATATAGGGAGACAAGGGGAAGAATATAGGGAGACAAGGGGAAGAATATAGGGAGTCAAGGGGAAGAATATAGGGAGTCAAGGGGAAGAATATAGGGAGTCAAGGGGAAGAATATAGGGAGTCAAGGGGAAGAATATAGGGAGACAAGGGGAAGAATATAGGGAGTCAAGGGGAAGAATATAGGGAGTCAAGGGGAAGAATATAGGGAGTCAAGGGGAAGAATATAGGGAGACAAGGGGAAGAATATAGTGAGTCAAGGGGAAGAATATAGGGAGTCAATGGGAAGAATATAGGGAGACAAGGGGAAGAATATAGGGAGACAAGGGGAAGAATATAGTGAGTCAAGGGGAAGAATATAGGGAGACAAGGGGAAGAATATAGGGAGTCAAGGGGAAGAATATAGGGAGTCAAGGGGAAGAATATAGGGAGACAAGGGGAAGAATATAGGGAGTCAAGGGGAAGAATATAGGGAGACAAGGGGAAGAATGTAGGGAGACAAGGGGAAGAATGTAGGGAGACAAGGGGAAGAATGTAGGGAGTCAAGGGGAAGAATGTAGGGAGACAAGGGAAAGAATATAGGCACTCAAGGGGAAGAATATAGGCACTCAAGGGGAAGAATATAGGGAGTCAAGGGGAAGAATGTAGGGAGACAAGGGGAAGAATGTAGGGAGTCAAGGGGAAGAATGTAGGGAGTCAAGAGGAAGAATATAGGGAGACAAGGGGAAGAATGTAGGGAGTCAAGAGGAAGAATATAGGGAGACAAGGGGAAGACTAGGGAGTCAACGAGTAGCTCAGCGAGTCAAGGTAAAAGAAAGAGTCGACTTTATGGCAATCATGGACGATGGACCGTAAGATATCCTCCTCAGAGCCATAGCTAGCCTAGAATGATGAATGCTGAATCAAACGTCTTAAGCCAGAATGCAAAATAAATTTTGATAAACGAACAATTTCCTGCAAAACATGTCGTCAGTCATTTGAAACTTCCAGGCCTTGCATGCAAAGTCAAAAGACTTCCGAATCTTTGATCCCTGCACAGTTCCTCTTCTGTCCAGTGTTGGATTTGTAGAATCTAAAGATACAAAATTCAAAGGAAATAAAATTGTTTGAAAGCCAAGCTAAAATTGATAATCAAAAAGCTGATCGAACGCATTGAAGAACAACACACGAGTATAAGCGGCTCAAAACGAAAAAGGGGACATTCAGGCAGACGGTTTCACTTACATCGCTTTGAAATGGAGTTTCAAATAGAAAACTGATTATTATTTTTCTCGTTGAACATTTTAATTATTAAATAAATAAAATAAAAATAAATTTAGACAACCGACCTTTCGATCAGATGTACAGCCCAAGGCACAGCCGCAGCTAGTTGCGCGGCGCATCCGAGGACTGTGTACAACTGCTCAGTCCTGACGGGCTGGAGGGGCCGCAACACCCACGCTAAATTTACCCAGCTCAAACTGGTACCCGATCTCAGCTGGGTGGACTGAAGCAATGCGGAATTAAGTGTCTTGCTCAAGGGCACAAATTGTCTCCTAGGGCCGGGACTCGAACCCACGACCTTCGGGTCATGAGGCAGGTGCCCTAGCCACTAGGCTACAGCCAGATACTCCTCTGGCTACAATTATTAAAACAAGTGCTTTTGAAGTTAACGAACCAATTTCAATGCTTATAATTGATGAATTATTATCGGTTATAATTACCCATGACTTTAATGGACAAAATGAGCGATTTATAGCATACTCTAGCTGACGTTTTAGCCTAAATGGTACCGACAGTACGCTCGCAAGGTACTGGGTATGTAATAGATACGGAAAATCTAATAGACAAAAAATATCACTATTCTTCAGCTGCATGGGAAAAGTTACGGTGGGTGTTGCGGCCCCTCCAACCAACCAAGACTGAGCAGCTGTACACAGTCCTCGGATGCGCATCTTCTGGTCAAAAGATAATACTTTGTGTCCAATAGGGAATAATAATATGCAATGTACAAATATTGAAATAAAATACTACCTTCTGGACTCTAGAGACACGATTCAAACAAAAATTCCTGGTCTATTATGAGCATACTTTATAATTGTGCACGCCTCATGTCAGATGTCATCAACTCGATCCCAAACCAACTATGGGAGCATTAGATCTTGAGAAATAGCCCATCAATATTGTCTTTAGCATCGATTGCTCCTTTAGAGAAGACAGATTTGGCTTCAGTTCATGCGCTTCACAAACGCTATATAGGATCAAAATCTGACAGGGCAGACGGAGTGTGCACGCACACACACAGAGAAATAAAAGATTAAGAAAGAACCCCACCCAACTACAGTGGAGCGCTGCTTTTTAAATCCCTATAGCGAGTCTATGGATCCCAAGAGATTAGTCATGGGCTAATCCGAAACGAACGCTCTCCTCCTACATATTATAAATACAGCATTAGGCATGCGTGGACACGACCAACTCAACGAAAATCTGAGGCCCAGTCTGACAGACATGCAAGAGATTTTAGGCGACATCAAAAGAAATAAAAGAACAAAAAAGGCAAGCGAGTTTTTGGGTTTAAAAAAGTACATATATATATAAATATATATATATAAAAGAGAAAAATTACTAGCATGCTCAGATAATACTGTTTCAAACAGGCTGCATAAATAAGAACTAAGGCGAGGACCGTGCAGTAGTAGAAGATCTCCACCTAACGGTTGAAAATTGAGAAGACGCGGTGAGAGCTGACCGACAGACTGAAGGAGCACGAAGCAGTAGGGGATGAGGAAGGCAAATATTACATTAATAATTAATTGCAGAAGACGCTGCGATGGGGATAAGGCGGAGATGAGCACATTCGGAGGAGGTTGGTTGATAAAACCAACAAAACTCGTGCAGCAGCTCGGTCTTAGTAAAGAGAGTTTGTTAAATAATTAAAATGAAGCCGTCTACTAATAAAGAACAAAAAGTATCTGACTACTATAAGTAGCAAAACTATGCTAAAAACGATATAATATAAATAAATTTTGTCAAAAGGACAAAAAGCACGATATTTCTAGAGAATAAAATACTGATAGAATTAATGCCCTTAAAGAGGCAAGATAAAACACAAGTACAGATTAGAGAGCATTGCAAAAAAGCTTTTAAGCATGCCGATATGTTGTGAAGGCTTTAAAAAACAGTTCCCGCATGAACAAACAATTTTCCTGCGATACTTTGTTTAGTTAGGTAAATTTTTTTACCTACATGGCGAGTTGCACTTTATTGCATTGTGATTTTATTTTAGGTAGCCCTAATGATATAATAATGACGTAATACTCGATAGGCAATTAGTGATGACGTCATAATGGATGCTCTTATTACTTTGTGATATTTTACCTAATGATTATGTCACCGCCGATTATTTTTTCTAGAGATTACGTAATCGCGGTTGGTTCATGACTTTTGATCCCGTAGCTTATTATCATGAAATCATAAATAATCTATCAGACTAGGATAAACTACTGTAATGACGTCATTTCAAAAAATACTACTTATAAAGTCAGCGATAAAAGTTTGTTTTTAGTTTAATAATGACGTCATACATAATAATGACGTCATACTCGATAGGCAATTAGTGATGACGTCATAATGGATGCTCTTATTATTTTGTGATATTTTACCTAATGATTACGTCATCGCCGATTATTTTTTCTAGAGATTACGTAATCGCGGTTGGTTCATAACTTTTGATCCCGTAGCTTATTACCATGAAATCATAAATAATCTATCAGACTAGGATAAACTACTGTAATGACGTCATTTCAAAAAATACTACTTATGAAGTCAGCGATAAAAGTTTGTTTTTAGTTTAAAAAATCCAAAAAGATACAATGTACTGACAAAATTAATCCGGTAACACCTTTGTGTCAGACATCGAGCTGCTCATCAAAGGAGACGATTTTTGGACAGCCTCAGTCAGCTCGCGTTGAAGTTGTTCGCGCGCTAGGCGAGTCTCCTTCGACAGCGAGGTACGCATGGTCTCCACAACGCCGCACACGTTGTCAAAGTACACGTCGATTAGTTGCTGACGCATTGAAGTCTCGGTTTCCTGAAACAAAAGAGAGTCACAATCTCATTATACAGTACATGCTACTATCTAGTAGACAAGTTAAACAAATTAATAACTAACTTCAATCAAACGACAAATACTAGCGATATGAGTGGTGGCTATTGTTGATTCGTTGTTGCCAGATAGGGCAACGCTCGCCTCACGTTCTGTCTGGCGCGTCAGGCTGCCGGCAATGTCGAATTCGTCTCCGGGTCTGTGAGGATTAAGAAATACTGGGATATGATAGGAAAATCTACGAGCCGAATGCATCTTATACTACTAATGAATAGCTAGCAGCTAGAAAACTAAACGCATTATTTGGAAAATCAATAAAGACCCCAAATTCGATTTTCTTAAGCTTAGAGCTACTGGCAGCTATAGAAACAAGCATCTCTACACCGGGTCTATGAGATTTTACCGCAGGAAGTTTTCCCGCCGAGATTTCCCCGCCGAGCTTCTCCCGCTGCGATATTTTCCCGCAGGAAGTTTTCCCGCAAGAAGTTTTCCCGCAGGAAGTTTTCCCGCAAGAAGTTTTCCCGCAGGAAGTTTTCCCGTAAGAAGTTTTCCCGCAGGAAGTTTTCCGCCGATTTTTTTTTTACCCGCAGTGAGATTTTCTATGTTTTTTAGTTCTTAAGTTGTCCTTGGTTTTGCCGCGTAGTTTTTTCTCGGGGTTTTTTAACTGATATTTTTGCTCATCTTGTATATTTGTAGCTTACAGGTCTTCCCACTAAGTTACAAATGCTTTCCGCTGTGCTGCCACAGTTTAGACTCTTGAGCTTGAGGGCTGAGCTGTGTCATTACAATCCCTTGGATTGAGGCATTAGTAAACAGTGCATTAAGCTATATCAGCGCTATCGCAGTGTAAAGGATCAAATTATTGATGGTATATTTTTACTACATTTCGGTATACTAATAGTAAATACAAGCAACCAATCGAGAGACGCGTAACATACATAAATAGAAATAAGATGAGGGCTTACTTCCCGAGGAGTGCCATTAAACCAATTGACTACCAATTAACAATTCATGCGGCAAAATTAGGACAACTTAAGAACTAAGCAACAAAGAAAATCTCACTGCGGGGAAAAAACTCGGCGGAAAACTCCTGCGGGAGAACAATCTGCGGGAGAACTTCTTGCGGGAAAAATTCTTTCGGGAAAACTTCCTGCGGGAAAATCTCGCTGCGGGAAAAACTCGTGCGGGAAAATCTCGTGCTCCCTGTACACCACTAGGCCTATCAACAGGAACCTATGTACACCACCAGGCCTATCAACAGGAACCTATGTACACCACCAGGCCTATCAACAGGAACCTATGTACACCACCAGGCCTATCAACAGGAACCTATGTACACCACCAGGCCTATCAACAGGAACCTATGTACACCACTAGGCCTATCAACAGGAACCTATGTACACGAATAGGCCTATCAACAGGAACCTATGTACACCACCAGGCCTATCAACAGGAACCTATGTACACCACTAGGCCTATCAAAAAGAACCTATGTACACCACTAGGCCTATCAACAGGAACCAATGTACACCACTAGGCCTATCAAAAAGAACCTATGTACACCACTAGGCCTATCAACAGGAACCAATGTACACCACTAGGCCTATCAAAAAGAACCTATGTACACCACTAGGCCTACGGACAGGAACCAATGTACACCACTAGGCCTATCAACAGGAACCTATGTACACCACTAGGCCAATAAAGACGGATCTGTTTGCGAATCAGACAGTCAAAAAGTCGATCCCGCTTACTGAGAATCGCTAATCACCCGGAGCATAACAGTCGCAGTTAGTTTGTATCTCGCCGAACGACCGCTAGCCTTCGGGGTGACCTCGATCACGTGCACCGAGTCCCACTGACCACGGCAAGCATCGCCGCTAGACTTTTTAATCAAAACGGCTCCGGCAAATCCTTTAGCCGTTGTATCAAAATCCCAGAGATAGGCTGACGCGATGCTGTCGCCGCCGTAGTACAACTCTTTGTAGCGCTGCATTGCCCAGTTTAATTCGATTTCTATTGAACGCAGACGATCTGAGGGTAGAGTGCCATCGTCCAATGCTGGGAAATAGCGATTGCTCCAGGGCGACCTGGGGACAATACAGGGCGACATATTTTTAACTGCTTGGGTCTAGGTCATGTTTCTTGCTCCATATAGTAGGAATCTATCTTTGGCACTAACCTGTGACTATCCACATCCCTATTATAGTCGCACAACAGGTAGTCTTTGTTGCAGCTAGTATCCCTAGCAATTCGCAACGGTTGATCAACACAGCAAAGCAAACTCTCAGTGAGATCCGGCGTCATATCAACCAATTCGGCTAAATTTGATTCTATTGACTGTGGTGGCAAGCGTCGCATTAGATCTAGCGCGTGGTTCAACCGTCGTTCCGTACTACTCATTGTTGATTAGTAGTAACTGTAAGAAAAAAAATTTCTTTAAAATTATTAACAATTTTGATAAAAAATAATCTGCAAGGACAATAAACAACATTGGCTAGGATAGAAGATCCTAAGCTCCAATGTCATCATGATTTTAACTTAAATTGTGGAATTATTATTTGAGTTTTTACAAATTCCAAGAACTATATGCTGCATTACACTGCATCATAAAAATAATTTCATTCACTGCCCTTATCAACTATCTTAAAAAAATAATTTCATTTGTTTTAAGTTTTAGGGAAAAATTTTTGCTTAAATGTTACACTTCAGCAGTATTAGAGCTGACCAATATACATTTTAAATGTATTTAACAAGTAGATTTGAGATAGCAAAATTATGGCAGAATAGTAAAAAGTCAAAATTATTATGCAATATTATCACATAACAAATTTTGTAAAAGTATTTAGGAAGTTAAATAGAATTTATTTAAACTTAACATAAAAAATTTGTCTTAAATGCAGAACTAATTAATATTGTATATTGAGAGATATACAATATGGGACAAAAAAGCAAAATCAACTTTCAAAACTTATCACAATTATTCATAAAGAATATTATTAACATTACAAAAACTGTTTAAAAAACAAATAGACACTTAAAACAATAGATTGTGGCAACTTAAGTTAGATGAAATATATTATATTTAATATTGCTACATAAGAAAGTATATATAGCATATTTGCATGACAATGCACTAGAAAATAGTTTCAACATTAAAAATTAACTATAGCTATAGTTATGCAGAAAAGAAAATATTATTAGTTATAGTATTATTAGCTAAGTATCTTTTGTAATGCATGGAATAATAAGCAAAATGATATTAGGAAAGAGAAAGGAACTGTTGACTAGATTTTTCTGCTAAACTTTGGCTGCAAATTAGTTGATACTAAATCCACCAATAAGGCTACATGATAAGATAATGGAAAAAATTATATCCATTTTTCAGATCTAAATTATCTAAATCAATGGTGTATCTAGGTATTGCTATAATTTTAAGAAGAGCTGCCTGTGTGTGTTATAAATAGGCCTATCCTCACTAAAAATGCTAAAAATGTCATAAAGACAAAATTTTTAGGGATCGCGCATGCAAGACAACAGTCAAGTTAAGGCATAGCTTCGCTGCCGATTCCCAATACAGTATTATAAAATTCTTTCTGGACAATTTCTACACTCTCAATATATTTATTAAAAATCTTTTTTACTATTTTCGATAATAACCATTATGATAGTTCATAAATATAATTGTTATATAAATAAAGTTTAGCTAAAAACAAACAACGGAGTTGTATTTTTTACTTTTAAAGCTTTGGTCTAGCAGAATTACAAGGCTTTTGTTATTCCGCTCTACTTTTAAAACTCCACGGTGTCAACTGCCAAATTTTATTTAGCTTAGAGGATAAAGCCTCTAAATTTGGCGCAAATTTTACTTGTCGAAAGCAGCAAATTTTTGCCACCAGTACAGTTAACCACCTTTATCTAGCCCAATCTAGATGTCAGCTCTAGTATTAACATTATTCTGTGAAAGAATAGTCTCCGTTATTGAATTACGAATTTGCCACCTAAAACTATTCAAATAGGACATGTAGATTGACATTACTTTACTACTCAATTAGACAGACGACAGAGAGGTCGTATAGCTCTAGATGTGTGCATACATGCATGTATTTCAGCAGAAATTCACATGACGGACCAATTGTCTAGAAAGCAAAAAAGTCTCTCACTACAGGGAATAGCGCTAGCTGGCTTACCCTAGAGGGTTACAATTCATTACAGTTGCCTAACTCGACATTAGCTGGGAGAGCTGAATAGAAAAATATTTTAAAGACATTTGCAATGACATTTTCAGCTTACTGAGAAAGGAATACGAAATGAATCATGTCTAATTTAATCGCTTTGTTATGTCCCTTACTGCGCTCTGCTGCCGTCGGTGCTTGCCCAATGCCCCTTTCCGTACAACCTGGAGGCTGGTAGGTGCATCTTTGTGAATCCAACGCAGCTGGTAAACGGAAACGGCATTCTGCCGCTTGATAACGACACGTGGCGCCCGGATATGCCGAACAGTGGCAGATTTCAAGACTGCTCGGAGGTCTAGCGCGTCTGCCTTGTGTGCCACTGGTCCAGGTTCGATCCCGCGTTGTAGGTTGGCTATTTTTCCTAGCGCGGTTTCGTGTGCAGGGTCACATTGATTTGGGGCCTTGTGCACGAATTGGTTGGGCTATGGGCCCATGAGGGTAACCCCAAGGCATAGAGAGTGTACATTGCTGGAAATACCGCGGTTTGTACACCCTATGTGAGTGCGTGACTGGGTGCCGGCCTGTGTATGTGTCTATGCCTGAATACCGTATTTAGTGTGACTGAACGCGCTTCAGGAGTCAGCGCAATGGACAGTCACGCCCAGTCGCTGGCTGTTGGACGATGTCGCTTTAAGCGTCAAAGTGCCTGCAGCCCTCCTGGAGATTTAGCTTTTTTTACTGATTTCTGCAGGTTCGACCTTGCAGCTTAGAAACAAGCACTGCTATGCACTTAGAGGATTTGTATGCGAATTAACCTCCGCCAAGTCAAATTATCAATAAGCCCAACGGAGGCTGACTTCGTGCACGATGACAAAAAAGGAAAAAATCATCAAGACGCGCACTTTAAATATGATTTTTTCCGTAATTTACAAAGCGGCGATTTTTATTTCGGAGAATCAACAGTAAACGTTTTAATGGTTACTTTGGAAATCACGATTTATTGGCATAATAAAAACAACTTTAAGTGGAAAAATCAATAAAATATCTAAAAAATTTCAAGCATGGGAAATCGATAGTCATGTTAAATCATTATAATTAAAGGATCGAATAGACTTTGTGCACCGAAAGTGGAATAAATAGTCAAGTCACCTTGTAGATCTAAAGCACCGATACTGTACATATAGCAGAGATATAGTTGATTATTGCACGCTAAAGGGTTTCAATATGTGTACTGCTCATTATCTGGCAAGCTACCTACCTACCTACCAACCTACCAATCTACCTATCTGCCTACCAACCTACCTTAGCTACCTACCAACCTACCTATCTACCTACTAACCTACATACCTACCAACCTACCAATCTACCTACCAACCTACCTACATACAAACCTCTCTACCTACCAACCTACCTACATACATACCTATCTACCTACCTACCTACCTACATACCTACCAGCCTACCTACCAACCTACCTTAGCTACCTACCAACCTACCTATCTACCTACCAACCTACCTTAGCTACCTACCAACCTACCAATCTACCTACCAACCTACCTACATACAAACCTCTCTACCTACCAACCTACCTACATACATACCTATCTACCTACCTACCTACATACCTACCAGCCTACCTACCAACCTACCTTAGCTACCTACCAACCTACCTATCTACCTACCAACCTACCTTAGCTACCTACCAACCTACCAATCTACCTGCCAACCTACCTACATAAAAACCTCTCTACCTACCAACCTACCTACATACATACCTATCTACCTACCTACCTACATACCCACCAGTCTACCTACCAACCTACCTTAGCTACCCACCAACCTACCTATCTACCTATCAACCTACCTTAGCTACCTACCAACCTACCTATCTACCTATCAACCTACCTTAGCTACCTACCAACCTACCTATCTGCCTACTAACCTACATACCTACCAACCTACCTAAATACAAACCTCTCTACCTACCAACCTATCTACCTACCTACCTACATACCTACCAGTCTACCTACCAACCAGCCACCCAAAACCACCCTCAGACATTGTCAACAAACTCCAGGCCGTCGCGCGCCACCCGCACAGAGTGCAACTTAGCCGCACCGTGAAACACAGAGCCATCGGGGCCAGCTTCCGCTAGTAGACGATTTTTCACGGCCGGCGGCAGCAGTGCAGCCAAGAAGCCGCCGCCGCCGGCGCCGCACAGAACGGCAGCTGTGGACGCCGCCTCATCAGACTCCGCATCGTCTTCAGCAGCCAAGCTTTCTAGCCTGTCGAGCAGAGCTCCCAATTGAGCAGTCTCACTACCCGGAGCCATAGCCGCTTTGCGTTTTCTATAGTTTCGAACGCAACTGCAAATCAGCCGCATATCGCCTTGCTGCGCCGCCCTAGCGCACGCCTCGGCGTCTTCAACTAACCCGGAAATGATGCCTACAACGTTTGCGTCGCGGCAGTGCCAAGAGCGCACAGCTTCTTGGAGTAGATTGCGAGCTAAACGGGTGCTGCCGGTGTACATTAGGACTAGGCTTGAGTCTAAGCGGTCTAGAAATCCCACAGGCGTTGCTATTTGGCTGACCTGTAAAGTGTAAAGATTAACCATTAAAAAAATTACAGCTAAGTTTGAGTCCTGGTACCCTAGCTAAGTAAGTGCCTTGCTTAAAGGCCGAAAATATTCGTAGTATAAGATTCCTTATAACCCTTCTCAAGAGCATAGTAATTACGAATCAAGTATTGATACTTTTATTTAACAAGTAGGCATTTGGGGACCTAAAACTAAAGCTAGCTACACATGAAAGAGGGCTGTAGCTGTAGGCACTTTGACACTTAAAGCACCAACCAGCGACTGGGCATGACTGTCCATTGCGCTGACTCCTGAAGCGCGTTCAGTCACACTAAATACGGTATGCAGGCATAGACACACACACACACACACACACACACACACACACACACATGCCGGCAACCAGTCACGCACTAACATAGGGTGTACAAGCGGCGGTTCCAGGAATGTACACTCTGGGGGTTGCCCTCATGGGCGTAAATAGCACAACTGGCCCATAGCCCAACCAATTCGTGCACAAGGCCCCAAATTAATGTGACGCTGCACATGAAACCGCGCTAGGAAAAATAACCAACCTACAATGCGGGGTCGAACCTGGGGACCAGTGGCACACAAGGCAGACGCGCTAGACCGCCGAGCCACTCGCCTCCGAGTCTGTGATTACCACTTCGAGGAAAGTTTTTATTGACAGAAATCGATCAAGCTTAAACAAAGACTACTTAGGGATCGGCTGACCGGAGGAGTGTACTTTAAAAAAATTATGACACACACAAAAATCAATAAAAACCCCCAAACCCCCTCTCTTACCTGAACCCTCAACGGCAGTCCCCTAGCCGAACGAGCCAGTTTGAATCCGGGATACAGGCCGCCAACTTGATCCTGCCAGCCGCCCCCGGTGCTCAGCAGCTGCTCAACAGCCAGCACGCCGCGTACCAGACTGTCTAAATCAACGTGAGACGCACCGGCCCAGCGCCTCAACGCGGCCAAAATCGTGCCGGCAAGGATGCTGCTTGTGCCGAGGCCCGAACCGGCTGGCAGACCCGACCAACAAGCGACGCGAATGCCTCGGCGATCTGAACCGCACAGACGAGCCACCTGTTCAGCTAGGCTGCCCGATTCGTTTTCATCGACACTCAACAAACCGGACACAATCAGGCAGCACTTGGCTAGGGCTCCGGGCACTAGCGGGCGAGAACAATCGGCCAGATCTGTCAAACTGGTTAAGCCGACTGTTACAGCACCACCAAATACATTCGAATCGGCATTGACTAATTCGACTAAAACTCGTCCCCGCTTAGTACTGTCAGGATCCAATTCGAAAGCTTCAATTCGACAACCAATCGGCTTTTTATCGTTAACTAGCACGGCCAAATTCGCCACGGAGCCGCCGAATTCCCAGCAGATCGGCGGCGTGTCGGACCAACCACCCGATAGGTCGACGCGAGCTGGACAAATGGCGGCGGTGCCCGCACCAGCTGGCACTGGCGGCCTGCCGAGCGGCCGGTGAAGATTCGCTGAAATACGAGTAGTTTAGGGACATTACATTTTTGTAACGCGAAGAAAAAGTACTTTCAAAAAGAAAAAAGTTAATATTTATATGTTTAGAATTTTTTTTAATTGTAATAATAATAACTTACACAGCCCTACGTAAATATTATATCAATGTTTTAATAAAAAAATTAATAATATAGTTAAATACACGTATATTAATTATCATTAAAATTATAATAATATTACTTATAAGGAAATAATTTTATACACAAGCATATTAGTTTAAATAGTTATAAAACAATTTTTATGACAAGCAATTTCTAAGAAATATTATAATTAAAGCAAGCCTTCAATAATTGTTTTACTTTTATTTATTCTGAAAATTTAATTTTTAGCAAATGAAGTTAAACAAAGGTCAGAAGTAGCGGCTTTTTACTAATCAAAGAGAAATAAAGATATTCGAAAATGAAATTAAATAAAATTTATGAAAATAATTTTATGATCTTGTTACTTTTAAAAAAGCATTACTTTATTATTATTTTTTTTAGATATATATTTCAAAAAATATAAAAAGTGTTAACTAAAATAATCGATTTAAGAAAACTCACCAAATTGAGCATCAAGACAGGACGCTTTCACAGCGCCAGATACCAACAACTGTGCCGCCCTTTCGTAGTGCCTCGCCGCCCTCATCAGCAGATCCGGACGGCTGGCCCATTCGGAGCGCAGGGCGGACATTCCGGACAGGCCAGCGGCCAAATTGCCAGCCGAAATGTCCGCCAGAGCGCCCGACCAGCGCCTGTTGTCCGCAGGGCCGCTGCGGAGGCCGCCTCGGTTGCCCGCTTTGGTGCCTGAATGAATCGGCAAACAGGGAGGTTAGTTGAGCAATAGCTGTAAGAGACACAGAGATTTTTCTGCTCATGAGATGTTAACTGCTAAATGTGAAAGCTACGATCATAAACTAGAAATGTTCTGACTGGGTAAAATTGATTTTTTGATTCCATACCGTGTTGACAAAATGACATTTTTAATCGGGAAGTGAATTGATAAAAAAAGATATGTTGACAAGGGACGGTGATGATAAAATGACCATTTGGACAAGGGACTGTGATGATAAAATGACCATTTTGACTAGGGACCGTGATGGCAAAATGATATTTTGACTAGGGACCGTGATGACAAAATGATATTTTGACTAGGGACCGTGATGACAAAATGATATTTTGACTAGGGACCGTGATGACAAAATCACATTTTGACTGTAGGGACCGTGATGACAAAATGATATTTTGACTAGGGACCGTGATGACAAAATGATATTTTGACTAGGGACCGTGATGACAAAATGATATTTTGACTAGGGACCGTGATGACAAAATGATATTTTGACTAGGGACCGTGATGGCAAAATGATATTTTGACTAGGGACCGTGATGACAAAATGATATTTTGACTAGGGACCGTGATGACAAAATGATATTTTGACTAGGGACCGTGATGACAAAATGATATTTTGACTATGGACCGTGATGACAAAATGATATTTTGACTAGGGACCGTGATGACAAAATGATATTTTGACTAGGGACCGTGATGACAAAATCACATTTTGACTGTAGGGACCGTGATGACAAAATGATATTTTGACTAGGGACCGTGATGACAAAATGATATTTTGACTAGGGACCGTGATGACAAAATGATATTTTGACTATGGACCGTGATGACAAAATGATATTTTGACTAGGGACCGTGATGACAGAATGATATTTTGACTAGGGACCGTGATGACAAAATGATATTTTGACTAGGGACCGTGATGACAAAATGATATTTTGACTAGGGACTGTGATAATCGGAGACAAAAGATGCAAGGCGAAGCAAAGTATTACGCAACAACTTGAACCGATGCAATACAGCCAGCCCCAACTAACCAAGCAGCAGTCCAATAGCAGCGAGAACGCAAGCGGCTCTGGCCCTAGCAATTCCATTATTATCACCGTCAGCTGACAGACTCAACGCCAGCAAGTCCAGCTCTGGCAGCAGAGGCTCGTCAAAGCCGTGAGCAACAGCCAGAGCGAACAGCAGCCGAAGCCCGGACCGACCACGGACTGCAGCCTCATTGAACGAACTGTTACAACGCAGTGTATCAGTCGTAGCCTGGATAAGATGTGATCCAGCCACACATTGACGATGATTTAGTTCCGATTCGATGTCCACTTGAGCAATTATTTCAGACATTGACAGTCTAGATGAGTGACGCCATAAAGTGGCCATGTCTTTTTGACTTGTTGCAGCATTTGTCGATTGTTGACAACCAAATAGCCAGGCGAGAATGTCGAGCTTGAATTAAGAATCGAAAATTATGCAAGCACGACTCGTATTTTTGCACTATAGGCCAAGGTTCTGACTAGAAAATGGTTCAAGATGATAGTTTTGCAGCCACAAATCTGTCTACTTTGGGCGTATACAGTCAGATATGTCCAGAATAGCAAGGCTACAATTATTTCTATTTATCAATAACTACGATATCTAGGATGGACGCATGAACATTAAATATAAAATTTTGATGCAATGAATTGTGTACCCTCTTTCAGGCAGATTGTCTTTTTTGAGAGAATCAAAAAAACGATTCTCAAAGCTAGCGAGCGGCAATCACTTTACGTCTTCTTGATGCAGATTTGTTACATTTCATGACATTTCTCGACCAATCAGGATTGAGAAGCTTATACAATTGGACACTAAAATGACTGCTTTAAAAAAATTAACTGCTTAAAAAGTCCAGTCAGATTATTTAAATCAACTGAAGCTGATACCCGATACTCTACTATTTCTAAGAATGCTAAACAACGACACAAAAGAACCAGTGAAAGTTGGCTACGTTGAGAATGCGATGCAGTTGGTGAGAGACTGTCAAAACGGCGATTCGTCTAGACAGGTTTACTGCATTTTATCTCACGTGATCGGCTAAATTTCGGCAGTTATGCTACCAATTATGATCATTATCGGATCTGTTGGCAACATAATCGTTGCCAAGGTTACGCTGTGTCGAATGCGACCGCTTAGTCGTCAGAACCTTTACCTCGGCTGCATCGCTATTGCTGATACTTCGAGTCTCCTTGTCATCGGAATTTTCAATGGATTTCTCACCAAAGGTCTGCCCTGGCTCACCAGAGGCCAGCTAGGATTTTTTAGCTACAATCTAAACGACGCCATGTGCAAATTGTTTCGCTACGCTCTTAACTTTTTTCATTCGCTTTCCTGTGTATGGCTGCTCGTCCTAGTGATCGATCGAGTTTTGGTTGTTCACCGACCGCTAACTATGAGATGCTGGGATATACTGCTTCAATGTCTAATCCACCATTGCTATTCATTATGTTGATGCTGGGTCTCAATGGATTTTTACTCCGTCGGGTGGTTGCCGCAGTCAGGAAGCGTAGGAATATTTCTCGCTCTAGAATCCGCGGCCTGCCGAACAGCAACAAGGAAATAAACAGCGCGATTGTTGTTCTGATCTTGTCAATATTTTACTTTCTACTAACTTTGCCACTCATGGTTCTAAGACCACTAATTGAGATTTCAATTTACTTGCTCGACCATGCAAAGCACCTGGACTACTTGATGCTGATAACTAATCTGGCCTACACAGCTATGACTTTGGCTTTAATCAACCAATGCGTTAACTTTTTTGTTCTGCGCAGTCGAAGTGCATCCTTCAGGCGTTGTCTGCATTCCTTTACCGATAAAACGCCAGGTAGAAATGCTGCTGCAGCGACTACTGAAGCAAGTACAAGAGTTTGAGGAAAGCAAACAATGAATCAACTATCCAATATGAATCGATCAAGATATTCTGAGTTATCTTTGGACTTATTTTGTGTTTCAATTGTTAGCAACTAGCGATTGCGCAATCCTACATTTGTATGTGTTGAATACTCAATTTGGTCTTGATACTCTACGGGCAAGCCTGTTTCTTTGCTGAAAGTGTTGTTGTTTTTCACAAGTGTTTGTTTTTTTGCACAATTTTATTTGTGTCCAGGAGTTTTTGCGATTCATCAAAGCTTTTAAACAGGCTTTCAAATTTATTGGTCCCTTTCTGCGTCATTAAAAGCCCGGCTCTGCCTAGATTAGAAACAATTTTCACAAGTAATCAATTGATAACTCTGATGCTTGAGGCGTCAAAACTTAATTGTGAGTGGTGAATAATACAGTAGACTTATCTTTGACTAAATAAATTGGGCAATTCAAATCATTTCAATGTCCAATTCGAGTTGAATGGCAAATAATTAAAAAAATTTGATTTCATATTGAATTGGACATTTTTATTAAAAAAATAACAATGAGCAATTAATGCTTTGTCTTAGTTTTGACGGAAAAATCCTTCAATTAAAACAAATTATTTGATACAATAAGCTTTTAAAATATTAGAAAAGATACGCCCTCTGATTCGAACTCACTTTTTCTTCATCAGTAACATCTGTGGCTGCTGGAAATAGCCGAAAATGCCACAGACACTGGGGCTTCTCACCGTTGTCTAGCAGCTCGTCAATTGAAATGCCAGTACGCCGACAAAATTCGTCAACTGGTTGACCCAATATTTGACAACTGCTGACATCAGTAGCCATTAGCTTATCAGTTCTAGCAACACCAAAGTATATTCGACTTTGAACTGAAAATAAAGAATCATGGATTGATTCGATTTGAATTTTAGGGTCTTAGCTGGTGATGGAAGAAAACAAAAGCAATAAGAAATAGGCGACACACCAGTGCAATTGTTCAGGCGTACTCGAACACAACCCAAATAACAATCTACATACGGTAGACGCGACGTCAAACTCTCAAACAATCGAATTGACAAATTTTCAAAGCCAGACGCTGCAACCAAAGATGCAGACGCGACCGGCTCGGATGTTATGCCCTGGCAACAGTGAAATCTCCATCCGACAGACACACTAGGAGAATACAATTCCAGCAATCGGAAATAGTCGCCGGGTTCGTTAGCGAGATAACAAAACTCGGCCCCGGGTAGGAGCAGCAACCGGTTTCTAAAACAGCCGAGACGTTCTCTCAATTGTTGATTAGCTTCATCAATTCTAGCCCCAGCTTCAGCAGCTTTTAACGCGCTAAGAGTAGCAAAATCGCCTAGCTGCGAGCTCTGATGCTTAGCAAGCTCTGTAGTTGATGAATTCACTGGTGCAGACAACTGCGGACAGAAGGCTGCCAATAAGTCGAAAACAAGCGACAAACAGATTGGCGGTGCGCCGCTGTCAATACCATCGTAGATGCAGCCATGCAATGGCGCAATTGTGTGCAGGCCAACCATTAAGGCGGCCACAATTGGAGGGAAATAGTACGGACCAGAAACCCTGGCAAATCTTGGCTCCATTTTACTTGCCGAAGGCGAACTAATCGCAGAATTATTTCGAATCTCTAGGCCCGAGAGTAGTTCAACATTCGGTCGGTAGACAACTTGATTTACAAACCCGGAGTCAGAGTCAATAGCCAGAACACCGTGTTGCATTGCCTCCTCGGCGCTGCACAGACCGGCTACGGTCAGAACCTTAACGAAAAAAGGGGATTAAAGAAGTCTGAATAATGACTGGAAGAGCTCTGACAACTCTATAGGAGACAGCTCGATCAAGAAAACTTCTCACCTCCGGTGAGTTTTGATTTATTATTTGACGCCAGGAAGTCGGTCGAGTCAGGCGCATGTAAAACTCTGTACCGCAGACCCAAATACCTGGCGGGCTTTTATCATTTGGGTCATTGGCGCTGCCGCAACAGAACTGAGTCAATTCACGCACACAATGTACAGCTAGGGGTGCCCAGCGATCAGAGACTAGCGAAACTGATTCAGTTTTTGCATTCGTTTGATCTGCAGTAGGTTATGTGATGCGGGAGAGTATAAAATTAAATATTCTATTAGATTTGGTGTTTTCATGGGCCGTCTTACTGAAGAGTAGTAAGAATAGGTTGATACGATAAAATTGGGTCTGAAAATAATTATGCAACCTGTAAATAAAATTTTTAATAAAAATTATACTGCATGAAGAAAATTTGGCTAAGGGTTTTAGCTAAAATTGGTCGCATAGTTCTGAAAAAGGCTTATACTATTTTGAAAAAAACACTTCATGAACATAATTACGAGTATACACATGAGAATTTCGGGATGCAATTTGAAAATTTCTCACCTCCAGCTGCACTATGTCCATCACATGGCACCATAAGCGCATGCCGTCCACAGGCATCAAACAGATAAGGCCGACTGCCTGCACCCACATGCAATAGCAATATGCGCTTGTTTAACAGTGCCTCATTGGGATTTAGAGTTGACAAACCACTGGCAGCTGAGAGATGCTCCGTGACACAGTACAGAGCATTTAAAGTGGCACCACCACTGCCAATGCATGGTGCTGGATCAATGACAGTGATTAACTCGCCAATGCTAAGGCGATTTGTTTCTTTTTCTATTTTAAGAGCCTGGCTCACCTGATCAGCTGCTTTTTCAGACTGACTGGTGACCACTAACACATGCCAGAATGAATCCTGAAGAAAATTAAAAAGATTTTTCAATATGTGCCTAAAAATATGCAAAAAAGCTAAAGTAACATGGTCATAATAGATAATAAATGCTAATTAAATTTCTAATCTGACAAATAATATATTATCAATCACATTGGCTAAATTTGACTAGGCTAAAATCTCAAACCTTTAGGTCTCTAAAACTTTAAAGACAAGGGTAATTGAATAAGTTCATGACTGTTAATATGAAAATACTTTCATTAGCATGAAATAATAACTTACATGGTATGACCGTATGAGGATCAGTCAAAAAGTAATTATAATATAGTGATAACTCTTGAAATAAAAGACATACTGATTTGCAACTACTTTTATTTTTAAGATATTCTTATAGTCTCCATTTCATAGAATTTTTGCCCCTGCAAAGTGAATGTCAGCCTAGTTAAGCTTCAAATGCAGCATACCTTTCCAAAAATTCAGGCTCATAACAATGTCAAGTTTTGGGTAAAACTTGGCTGGAAGTCAGCCAAGATCATCAAGGCCCTGAGGAAAGTCTATGGTGACACTGCTCAAGAAGATCCAACAACTTACCACTGGATTCAGGCATTTAAGGAAGTCCAAGAATTTGTGGAAGATAAAAATCGGCTAGCAGACTGACATTATCGCGCAACGAGGACAATGTGCCAGCTGTACAGCAGGTGATCGAGCAGGATTGCAGAGTAACCATCGATGAGATCGCTGAACAGTTGGACATTCCTCATGGCAGCAGTGCTCACTCAATTGTGACTGACACTCTTGGCCTGAGCAAGCTGAGTGCCTGTAGGGTCCCACACCTGTTGCACTTTGAACACTTGGTTCAGCACACTGAGTGCGCAATCAACCTGTTGAACTGCATGGATGCAGATTCAGAAAACTTCTACCAGCACTTGGTCTTTTTCAATATGATCCTGAGTATAAAGTCCAATCCAAAGAGTGGCTGCCACGAGGTTCAGCAGGCTCCAAGAAGTTCCATGCTAAACAGTCTGCAGCAAAGGTCTTGGTGACTGTCTTCTAAGATGCTGAGGGAGAGGTGATGATTGACTTCTTAGAAGGTCAGAAGACCATCAACTCTGTCTTCTATGAGTTGCTCTTGCAAAAGCTCCATGCCAAACTGGCCAAAAAGTGACTTGGCAAGCTGTACGAGCTATTGCCAGGTTCTCTTCCACTACAAGAATGCACCAGCTTACACTTCTTGATTAGGCCATGAAGTTTTTCAAGATTTCCACTGGGAAACCCTTCAGCATCCACCATACAGTCCTGATTTGGCTCCTTTGGACTATTTTTTCCCAAGTTGAAGAAGGCAAACAAGGGAGTCCAACATGACAGTAAATAGGCTGCCAAGAAGGCTACCCATATAGTAGCTTGCTAAGCACCCTCCCACATTCTATGCAAATGGCCTGACTATATGGCAACAATGTCTGATCATGGAGCGGGACTATTGTAGAAAAGTAGATATTCATTTGCAGTTTGACACTTGTCAGAACAAAATTATGATTACTTTTTGACTGATATTTGTATTATGCAAAAGTACATAATTAAGACATTGTATAGCATGTGTGTTTTTGGTCTTTTAACCTGTTATCTTCTGCTATCACACCAGTTGAAGACAAATGAATGACAGAAACTTTTTGTGAGATCACATTATGGGCCCAAAAAGTAATAAGCCTTTGACTCTGTTCTTGTGTGTATTTTTTTTCTTTGTGCAAGGGGATTGCTGGCTGTGGGGGGGAGAGATTCAAAGTACTAGGCTTCAATGAGTGGGAAAGTGGGAATGTCTTTTGCATGGCTATAGCAAGAATACTTTAGTTTGGTAAAATTCCAAGTGCACAACCATATACTCACTATGAGACTGCTACAGTATGAAAAATAGCAAAGTAATGAAAAAACTAATGTAGGAATCTACCAAACTAGAGGTATATGTTTATACATTTTGATACTTTGCAACTAAAAAAAATTTAGTTAACCCACAAAGCTTACTCTAGTATTGAAAAAAATAGGATAATCTATAATTAATTTTAGTATATTTAGCTTAAGAAATACCTAAAATACAAGTGCAGTTTCTAGCTAGGCCTAATACTAAGGATTATACAAAATAAAAAACAACTTTATGATAAATATTTTTTTCTTTTTGTTTATCAATTTTTGTTTGAAGTAATAGTAAGAATGCAAAAGATAAGTACAAATGTTTTTTTCTACAATGCATAAATATTTTATTTTTGCCATTAAATTATTATAAATAGAGTCTAAGGCATAAATTAACTTTAAACTAAAATTCTTTATAATTTAATAAGAAATTATTTGAAAGAATTGCAAAAATTAAAAAAAACACTTAAATATTTATTTTTGGCTATTAATTGCTTGATTTTATGCTTAAATTATAGGCCAATCTCAATTGAACTATAAATCTAACAAATATTTAAACTCCTGGTTGTAAATTTAAATAAGTCAGACTGCATGTCATTGCTAGGAAATCTTTTAGGAAATAGGAAATCTAGGAATAACTTTTGTGTTCAATAGCTAACAATAATTATTTCAAACTAAGCTATAGACAAGTGATAAAAAATGCTCCTCTGCAATGAAGATATCTTCTATTTATTATAGCAAAAGGGTTAGTCATGTGATTGGTTTCAAAATTATTATGATAATGGATGTCAGCATCAGCTAATCAGCATGAATGCCTTGTATAGTTGTACTGCTAACTATGAATATACTCAGCAACATTTAAAACACAACACTCTATCTAGAAGAAAAATCAACTCACTCAGAAGAGTCAAAGCGCATAGTCTATGGTTCAAATAAAGCTTCAGAAACACATGTAGCTTCCTCTTGTAAGTAACAGGGTGTTGACTCAATGTGGCATTCCCAAAACAAGGCATCGAAAAAAGTCCTGGGGAATTTCCTGCTACACATTAGCAACAGCATTTTGCAGTTCAGCGACTGTCTGCAGCGGATTCTGCCATTGAATACTCCATTTGATAAAGTCCGGGCAGACATGTTCAATTGGGTTCATATCAGGGGATCTTGAAGGCCACCGAAGAGTACCCAGGTGCAGCTGGTCCTTGAGTTTGCTGACAGCTGCTGCCCAGTGCACCAATGCATTATTATCCTGCAGTATACAGTTTGCGACGCCACCAAAGTGGTTGTTAACAAAAGGGAGCAGATGTGTCTGCAGCAAACAAGTGTACTTATCACCATTCACGTTTGCGTCTAAGAAAACCAGCTGGGTCCTGCCTCGCATTGAAATCCCTGCCCACACATGTACGGAGGGTCCCTGCCCATCGCAGCTTTGCATATGCTATTGCAGAAGCTCTTGCCGTGGCTCACGCCACACACGAATTCGACCATCACTGCAAAAAAGACAAAACCGACTCTTGTCTATAAAGATGTGCTGCCACTGTCCTTGCCACCAGTGCACCCACTGTATGGCCCACAGTTCCCTGTTAGCAACATGTGCAGGACTCAGACGTGGCCTCCTCCGCATTTTTCGAATGCAATCCTGCAGCATGAATCCTGTGGCGAATTGTCTGCATGCTGAGAATGTTGCCTCTGCAGCTTCTCTCTGCGCACATCAATCGCAGGAGTGAGGCAGGCAGTGTGGGGTTTCCACGCACTTTTCTCAGCAGGCATCAATCTGCCCTCGCTGTTGTACTGCAAAGTTGGTGAAGCACCGTACCTTTTCTTGCATGAGCCATGCTTCCAGTGGCTTTGCTCTTCTGTAGCAGACGTAAAACTGTTGAAGGCGACCTCCTGAAGTGGTTCGCAACTGTTCGAAGAGTACAACCTGCTTCCAACATTCCGACTGCTGGCCATCTTTCTGCGTCTGTCATCTGTTGAACCATTCTGTTAGCTGGATCACTCTATCTGAAAACAGTCCATTGTCATCGCCCAGTTACTTGCAAGAGGAAGCTACACGCGTTTCTGAAGCTCGATTTGAACCATAGACTATGCGCTTTGACTCTTCTGAGTGAGTTGATTTTTCTTCTAGTTAGAGTGTTGCGTTTTAAATGTTGCTGAGGGTATATGGTAATGTAGAGGGCTGATGTACATGGTAAACAAGAGAAGATATATAATCAAATAAAATTGGATGGAAGGGCGGTGGAAGAGGGCTTGTAATGTAGTTTATAACGGCAACGCGACTGTTACAAATATAATATATACATCGGGATTCTGTATCAGAAAATCATGGCACAAAGATGTATGCAAATATGCAATAATAGCTCAAGTTACTGAACTTAAACTATAATTAGAGGTTGGTCACTAAAATTTAAAAAAAAATACACTGGTTCCTCAATTTTCAAGATTTATTTGTGCGCGCCCAAGGACAGGGAGTGGCTTATAAAGGAAATTTACGATCCATGGGGTGGCCATTTTAAGCCTGATGCAGTTTGTTCTGTTAAAAACGGACTTAATTTTGGCCTAAAACAGCCCCATCATTTAGCAAGAAAAACTGAAAAACTAAGTAATTGATTAGCTACAATAAAGCTTAAGTATTAGAATGACTTTTAAATGAAGTTTTGTCAAGCACTTTACATATCATGCGCGCTTAAATGAACAGTTCTATGAAAATTTTGTATTCAAAATTATAGGAAGCGATTATAAAGTTTCTTTTCGCAACTTTAATATTTGCATGTTGTATTTTTTTTCTTAAAAGTAATCTTTTTAACGTTTTAAGTTAGTAGTGCCTATATTATTACACTTAATTTGTTAAAAACAGTTATGATGTAATATTTTTTTTTAATTGTCCTTTTCCAATATCTACCGCTAAGGTCTGACTCGCGGCGGCTCAGTCCACTGGCCACTGAGTTTTCTTGCAACACCAGGGAGAGCAGGGACTGCTTAAAATTGTTGCAACTACGGTAAACTGTAATTACCGTAGTTGCAAATTAAAATTGTTGCAACTACGGTAATCTGTAATTACCGTGTTATCTATCTTTGTTAGGCATATTCCTTAAAAAGTCTATAAAAGTCTCTAAATGTCTTTGGCCTATTTATTTTGCTTTTTTTGAACATAGTAACTTTGATGTAACTTAAGACTAGGCTTAAAAAGGCCATAGGCTATGAAATTTAAAAAATCTTTAAAAAGCAATATTGTCCAATCCCTAATTTAGTATATTAGTTAAAGAAAATATTGTAGGTAGGGTGTCATTTTAAAAGTAAATAATTCTTGTTACAAAACTAAGTAAATAAATAGCTTTACTTATTGCAAAAGTTGATAAGTAGTAAATTATAAAAATATGATTTTTGTTTTGTTATTGATTTTTTACTTGCATGCAAAAGCCAATTTCAGGAGTAACTAGTGCATATTAATTTTTTGGCATGCATTTTGGATCCTAGACCTAGTCACTTTGTCAACTGCCATTTCGTCAACTGGCCAATTATCAACTAATCCCAAAATTTGGTCACTTTGTCAACTAGCCACTGGGGCTATCTAAAAATTTGGTCACTTTTTCAACTTTTGTATATAGGGATGATTCAAACCTTATAATGTGTCCTTAATTCAAACCTTAGTGATTTGGTCCATTTTGTTTTAATCATTAAAAACTAATTTTTTTGAAAGGATACTTAATTTTTTGAAAGGATACTTTTAAAAAACTGCAAAAGAGACAATTTAAAATATAATAATTAAACCCCAAAACAAAATATTCAAGCTAAAACAAAAAGATGCCAGTATAGATTATATCTTGAAAGTGCATTTCCTAAATATTATCACTCCATAGAACATTTTAATACTATAAATTTAGTCAATGCACTTTTAGCTACTCAGTTAGCTGTAGCCAAAGATTTCCCTATCAAATTATTCAAACCTGATTAATTCTTTTGCAGTTATTTTTCTTAAACTTTGGCTGTTTGGTCTATCAACCTTTGATAAATAGCCTTTTAAAATCTGTGGGTCACTTTGTCAACTTCAAATTAGTGCACCTGTCCCATAGTCAGGAAGGTGGCCTTTTAGGGGGAAAATTCCCACGCACATGAAGGGTCTTGGTGCACATTGGCGCATAAGCATGGCACACACAAAGGGTCTTGGCACATTTTGCGCATAAGTGGTGCAAAATTACTAATATAATAGGCAAAATTAACAAAAATGTGGCTACTTTGCAAAGATTTAGAGGAGATTACAAGCAAAAACATAGCAAATAGGAAGAAGTAAAGAAGAAATTGTCCGCGGGACATTTTTTGGTCCTTCAAACTTTTGCCCCTAGTAAGTGCACAAATGGTGCTTCGATGGTGCACAGATTGTCCCCCCAAAATTTATTCCAGCACACACTGTGCCACCCTCCTGACTATGACACCTATCTACCCTGGTCACTTTGTCAACCAGTAGACAAAACTGCAGTTGACAAAGTGACTAGCACCCTGCATTTCCATATATAGCATTTATTTACAAATTTAGGATAAAAGGGCTTTTAAATTGGGCAGATAATAAACGTATTTATGATTTGGCTTGTAGGATATTGTTTATATAGTATGCAAATTTTGTAAATACAAAATTTTATACTTTTTTAGTCTACAATATATAATGTATATATACCAGTATGAAATAAGTGACATTATTGTAGCATGCATTTAGGCTATCTATTTTGGCTAAATAATCAGATGCTTTGTTAAGAATATAGGAAATTTTTGAAATAATATCAATACATATAATGTTATACTCTAAATGGTCTGAATAGATTCATATTTCTAAATTTAATTAAAAAAATTCAAAGTAAAACTGATATAATCCATAAAATTATAATATTCAAAAGCCCTATTAAATTATAACTTGTTTACTTATATTAACTTATGTATATTTGTAGTCTAGTTTTTATTATTATTAACTTTTAGCCAAAAATCTGTTTTAATAATTGTTTTAAATTAATCTAAAAATTTATATGAGTCTTATAAGATTTCAAGTTTGCATACAAATGCATGCATATCATAGCAAGAGACAAAACCTTGTCTAAAGTTTTAAGTAGCAAGGCATATTATTAGCTCATTAAATTTCAAATTTAGAGTTAGATTTAATTAATTATTTTCTTGGGGAATAAAAAATTGCAGGCATAGTAAATACTATTTTGATTGAGATAGAAGTAAATGGATTCAAAATAGATAATTTGATGATTCAAGTAAAAGGACTAAGTAAATTTTTCCATTAGCAAAGAGTAGGGTATTTGCTTAAATAGAATATACCACTAAGAGTAAGAAAATATCATGTTGAAATATCCTCTATATTTGAACTAGGTAGGTGGCTTGGCCTAATGAAATGTGAAAGGAATGCTACTAGAATAGATGCCAGAGTCTATTTAGGCCTTGTTTGGAATCTGGTACTTGAAATATTTCCTGAGACCTATGATAGACAGTAGTTTCAAATTGATAACCACATTGGACAAACTTTTATGTTACAAAAGCAGAATTGCATAGTCTGTATTCTTACTTGACTTACTTGACTTAGCTGCAAGGAGGTCCCAGAGGGGGGATGCGGCAGGAAGGTGCGGCTACCCATCCCACTAACCCCTGGATAACCAATGTGCCATCATATACAAAAGGTTGGCATCGCCTAGGTAGGTCCCTCGCTAGCAGCAATGTTGCTCCCTGGAATTGGGAGTTCAGCCCTGCAGGTTGCCCAAAGGAAATGTATGAGCTGGTTGAAATTTTTGGGTTTGCATGCATCATTTATAAATAGAAGTATGTGGCCCAAGGAATTCAAGTCTGGCCCTTGTAAAAGTAGGGCAGATGCTGATAAAGTGTTCAGCTGACTTGGTACCTAAGTTGCAGAAGCTGCAGGTGGTGCTAGGTATGTTGCCTTGCAGGTGCTAGTGCCTGGAGAAGCAACCATGGCCTGAGAGGTTCATGGTGGCAGCCCAGATGTCCCTCCGCGAAAGCCAAAGGAGAAGGCTGTGGAATAGCACCTCTAGATTATCTGCAAGTGATGCAGTTCGCCCAGAGCAAGTAGTGCTGGGTCCTGACCCACACTTTGATCCATGAGTTGACAACACAGGAGGGGTCGGGACAAGGTGCTCAGGCCCAATGGAGGATCCAGATGAGCTGGCTTTTGCAAGTGCATTAGCAAGCTCATTTTCCCAGAAACCTTCGTGTCCCGGCACCCGCTTTAGAGTGATTTTGTCAGATGAGCCCAACCTGTTGAGATGCTTGACATAGTCCAGGACTGGTGCTAAGCTGACACTGCAGCTGCAGATAGGGTGCAGTGCAGCTTGGCTGTCAGAGTGGAAGATGATGTCCTTGCCAGCAACGCCAGAGGCGAGAAGCTCTGCTGAGCACGAGCTGATAGCAAGGACTTCATTCTGAAAGACACTAGAGCTGGTTCCAGTGTACTGGGCGTGGGTGGCGATGACCGGCCAATTGAGAAGGATGCAGACACCAAAGCCGGTGTTTCCTGACTGCTTGGAACCGTCAGTAAAGCAGTGGATCTCTCCAGGGTTCCAATTGTCACTAATGGAGTCACGCAAGTTGATGGCTACCAAGTAGCATTGTCTCACGTTAAGTGTTAAAGCAATTTTATCCGTGAGGACTTGATCAGCTTCGCTTTCACTGAGGATATTGAGGCACATATCGCTGTGTGGGACCAGGTTCCACTTAGCTGGTGCTCTCATATAGCGGAAGTTTATCCCGGCATCAAGGAGCCTCTGGGTTGCTCTAGCCGCCTCCCCTTTAACAAAAAGATCAAGGGGAGGCAGGTCGAGAAATACTCCCATGCCAGCAAAAGATGTGGATCTGGTAGCATTTTAGGTCAGCCAACACGCACATTCTTGGATTGTGTTAAGCCTGTCTGCATGGCTTTTAATCTGGGTAGCACTAACCCAGACTAAGGAGGCATAGGTAATGGCAGGTCTGACCACAGAGGTATAGATCCACCACAAACGCTTTGGGGACAGTCCCCAGGTGGTGCCAAGCGCCCGGCGAAGCTGGGCTAGAATTGCAGAGGCGCGTTTGGCTTTAGCCTTCACATGGCTAGACCAGTTTAGCCTATGGTCGAGGGTTACCCCGAGGCACCAGGTCTGCTTTGCGAAGGCAATGTCTCTCCCGTAGAGCTGCAGAGGCTTAATGTCCCAGCGGGTTTTGCTGGTGAACATTATAGCTACAGTCTTTGGCTCAGAGAGCTTACGACCATTGCTGCGGGCCCAGGTTTCTGCTCTGCAAAGAAAGGCTTGCATGAGATCCCTGAGAGTGCTGGGCGAGGGTCCTGTCACGATTGCAGTAACGTCGTCCGCATATCCGACTTTGAAGATTGGATCTGGTCCAGGGCTCCTGAGTAGAGCGTCAATGACCATGTTCCAAAGAGTTGGAGTGAGGACGCCGCCTTGCGGGCCCCCTTTACAAACTCCGGTAGTGGCAGTGTCTGGTAGTGGTAGTCTGTATTCTATGCTCAGTAACTTTCAAAACCAATTGGTACTTACACTATTATTTGAAACAGTTAAATTTGTTATCAATTTACAGCTAATCATCCGATCAGTCAATCAATTAAATCATAAAAAACATCAATAAATGTCGGACAACAGTCGACCATTAGATCAGGCACGCTGCGATTTAGCTGCCACTCGTTTCTGCACAACTTATTACAAAAGAATGAATGATACGCGACAGAACTTGTCGCCTTTGTATGCCGACCAGGCTGTGCTATCCTGGAATGGTCACCGGCATACTGGAAAGCAGGTTTGTCACTGTATTTTTTAAATAAATGTGCTAAATGTGTTTTCTTTCTGCGGCTTTCAAAAAGTTAATTGAAGTTTTTAGGGTTCCTGTGTACGAGTTTCTCGTGTCTTTGTCGGGGTGTTGTGTCTGGGGTTCGTGTCTTTGTCGGGGTGTTGTGTTTGGGGTTCGTGTCTTTGTCGGGGTGTTGCGTTTGGGGTTCGTGTCTTTTTCGGGGTGTTGTGTTCGTGGTTCGTGTCTTTGTCGGGGTGTTGTGCTTGGGGTTCGTGTCTTTGTCGGGGTGTTGTGTTTGGGGTTCGTGTCTACGAGACACGTATGTCTAGTGGTGATGCCAGTCTCGTTAATTTTCTGTGCTATATTTTTTGTATTGATTATGAGGTTTTTTTGTTACTATGCTGATGTTTTAGGATTTTATTGAATTGCAATTTCCAGGAAATCGGTCAATTCTACGGGCAGCTGCCGGCCTGCGTGGCCGAAGCCTACAGCGTCAGCGCTCAATTATTAGACGGCGACATTTTCCCGCCGAATTCTCTCCTAGCCACCTGTCACGGCCAGCTGAAATTTCTTCGCTGCGAAGACCGTCGGCACAAACTGTTCTCCCAGGCATTCGTGCTTTGCCGTCAATCCGATGGGGGTTTTCTAATTTTGTCCGACACGTTTCGCACTAGCGAGCCTTGATTTTGTTTGAATTATAAAATATTTGTTTTACTGTCGACTCTTTCCTAGAAAGTTAATTTTTTTAATTTTATCTTAACTATTCAGCGCGTGTGTTTCTATGCAATGTAAGCTTAACCAATAATACACTGGGTTTGCGCTAATCAATGTCGATATGCATTTTTTCAGTTGCTAAATACAATTTAAAATGTTGCGTTATTTTGAAGACTTTAATGCCATGCTTTGTGTGTCATTATTTATTTTCATTTTACTATCTAAGTAAAGGTTTTGGCTTTGTTTCTGTAAGTTTGAGATCCTAAAAATTATCCTTCAAATTTTTTAAAACTCCATTTAGTTTTTTAATAAAATTCATCCTTTAGTAAATCAAATATCAATACATCAATTCTCAGAATGATGATAAAGCGCAAAGTCTGACGCAAAACAGAGGGTAAAATTTTTACGCTAACAATTGGCTTGTTTGTTCAGTCAGTTTGAAGCGGAATGCTCTTGGAATTTGATAACTCACGGAATTCTGATGGTTGCTAAGTGCGATCGCTTTCGTGATTTACTCTTTCATAAATCATTCTGTCTTCCTGCTTGGCATTCGAGCCTGCTAGCTATTGATTATTACTCTCTTAAAAACTGCTGTTGATAGCTCAGGCTTGAGTTCGTTTTTTGTATATCAATGAATTCGTCTGCGCGTTAATAGCAGTATTTGCGTTTGATTTCTAGTTTTCAATCTGACTGAGATTGATGCGTTTTTTCTGAGCTTGTCTGGTAGGGTTTATTCCTAGTTATTGTCTTAGTCTGTCTCTGGAGCAGTGTCCATAAACAGGTGCATAGTCTCGGGAGCAGTGTCTATCCACAGGTAAATAGTCTCGGGAGCAGTGTCCATCCACAGGTGCATAGTCTCGGGAGCAGTGTCCATCCACAGGTGCATAGTCTCGGGAGCAGTGTCCATCCACAGGTGCATAGTCTCGGGAGCAGTGTCCATCCACAGGTGCATAGTCTCGGGAGCAGTGTCTATCCACAGTTTATGCATGTTTTTATGCACAATTTAAATTTTTTGCCAGTCTCATGCAAAAATCGAATTATTTCCAGCTTCTCAGCTTCATTATTTAATCCAAAGTCCAACTAAGCTTGACCACAGCTGCCGCCATCAGCAGAGAAAAAAAGCAATGCTTAACTTACGCTGCGTACTGCTCAACAGTGCCGCTTCACTGCGGGCGTCCAAGCTGTCAGCTCTGTTATCCTCATCTGCTAATTCAGCTAATACAATGCACGATAAAATCGCTGAGATGGTCAAAGCTAACAAAGTTGTCGTATTTATGAAAGGCGTCCCGGAAGAGCCGCGTTGCGGTTTTTCAAATGCCGTCGTGAAAATTCTGGAATTTCACGGCCTCAAACCGGGCGCCTATTCGGCTCACAATGTTCTCGACAATGAACAGCTAAGGCAGGATATTAAGACATTTAGCGATTGGCCAACCATTCCTCAGGTGTACTTTAATGGCGAATTTGTTGGCGGATGCGATGTCATGATTAAAATGCATCAGAATGGCGAATTAATTGAAGAATTAAAAAATATTGGTATCAAGTCTGCTCTACTGTCTGATCAGGAGAAGAAAGAGTGACAGTCGATACTCCCGTTTTGATTACTGTAATAAATCATTTTCAACAAAGTTTGACAAAGTCCATTTTAGGTGCACAAATCGCAACATCTAATTATCCAGTGTTTTGTAAAATTAGTTTTTTAAGCAGCCGAAATTTCTTAGGCAATGACCCTGTAGAATTCTGGTTTTGACAGTAAGTTTCATTCTTCGTCAATAATACCTGCTGTTACTGATTTTATTAATCAATTTATAGCTAATTAGCTAAGCTGTCTAGAAGCCCTGTACAACTAACTGTGTGCTGACTAAATCTGATGCATTCATTTCTTCGCTATGTGGAAAAATACAATTAAAAATCTATATATATTTGTTAGATACATTTGCACTCTTTTTTAGTCTTTATTATTTTTTATACCTACTTGGCCTTTTTTAGATTGTGTAGTATTCTTTAAGTATCAGTTTTATAGAAAAAGTACTTGTAAGTTTTTTGCTTGGAATAAAACTGCTTCGCAATTTCTTCGTCTCAGGCTAAACGTACTCAACCAATTCGTGTGTTCATTCGTGAACCGCATCACGAGGTATTGTTTGACATCTATCGATTGATTGGTTCCAAACGTTTGCCATTTAGCGGGTTGACTTTGTTACACCTGGACTCGCACCCGGATCTGCAGCTGCCGCCAGGTTTAACCGCTGCCCATTGTCTGGACGCTGGCGCTGGCGGCGCTTTGCAATCGCATTTAAGCATTGGCAGTTGGATAATGCCTGCCGCTTTTGCTGGCCATTTTGACAGCGTAGTTTGGCTCCGACCGCCTTGGTCTGATCAGTTTCCTGATGTTCGGCGTCGCCTTGTTCGAATAGGTCCTTGTCCGGCTGAGCTAGAGGCGAAAGGCGACGATGAAGCGCCTCTACGATTGGACTGCGGCCTGCCGTACTTTGCCGCCGAGTGCATGTACTGTCATCATCTGACTAAATTGACGGAGTCCGAATTGGCAGGCAACAAAGTTCGCGAGTTTCGCTTGTGCTCGCACGATTTCGACAAGCTTTCATCGTCCTCAGTAGGCGATAGCGACTCGTGTGATTGCATTGGCGATTCTGGTCTTGGCCAGGCGTCGGCCTACGTTCTAGACATTGATTTGGACTATTTTTCTACTCAGGATGCGCCTTCGAAATGGCTGCCCGCTGAATTACTGCAAGAATCTCGTCGAGTCTACGGCTGGCGCGGCGGCTTAGCTGACGAAGGTCCCGCTCTAGAAGCGGCCTGCAGGCAAAGGGAGCGACAGTTGGAACGGCTGGCTCGCTTAATGTCGAAAGTGGCTGCTGAAAGTCAGGCCAGTGCCGTGTTGTCAGATTCTTGTAGATTGAGCAGCCAAGATGCTTGTGAAACTCAATCACGCCTTGTAAAATCTGTTGATGAAGACGATACAGCGGCTGATCGTGCTATTCTACGTTCTCTGTTCCACTCTGCTAGTCGTCATAGTAACAGCGACGCTAATACTGCTCATAGTAGTACAACTGATAGTAATTGGACACCAGAGGATTTGCACGAAGTTCTCAGCGGTCAAGACGGTCTAGGTGGTGAACTGCCACATCGCGTGTCAACGCCAGACGAAATTCGCGAGATGGTGTTAAAATTTGGCGACTGGTTGGGCCGTATAACGGCTCGTTATGGTCCGCCAGCTTGCGTCACCATTGCCAGATCGTCGCTTGACGATTACTGCCCGCCTGAACAAGTTGAACTCATCCAGGCGGAGACAGTTGACTGTCTGCGTAGAGTATTGGAACCCTACAGGCGTGTTGAAGTGGTTTGCAATTATTAGGAAATTGCGATTTAAGATGACACTTGGTTTTGAAAAAAAGCCTGCGAAGCTTATAATCGGCTCACTGGTGCTTGAGTTATATTCGATTTTCAAACTTGTTGCGTGCATAAGTTCAAGCATTTTGTTGGTATACAGTGTTGAAAAATTATTTTTGCTAAATAAACGTTTCCTTTATCAATACACAGTTTAGCTGGGAATTTATTTTTCTAAAGATTTTGTTATTCCCTAAATACTTTAGTGCGCGTGTTCAAGCTTCATGGCCATATAGCTAAGCACATTTCAATATTGCCTATGCCATGAAGCTAGGACGTTTCATTAATATGATTTTTGAGCACCATTTATGTGAAAATCAATCTTCGTATAGTTTATAAATATTCGTGTTATACTCGTACTCTTTGATTTCTACTTTTTTAGTAGCCCTTATGAAGTGCTTGTTTCTATTAATAGGATTGAATTTCTTTATCGGACATTTAATATCGCTGCATTGCTTCTCCTTGCAGCCTAATGTCGCGCCAACAACAACCAGCAAAATCAGTTTATCTGGACTACAATGCCACCAGTCCGATGTCTCCTGAATCGCGTGACGCTGTTATTGAAGCTATGTACAATGGCTGGCAGAATCCTAGTATTTGCAGTCGGACTCGAGCCATAGTTCAGACTGCTCGTCAATCAGTAGCAGATTTAATTGGCTGTCAATCTGACGAATTGATTTTCACTTCCGGCGGTACAGAGAGCGATAACTGGGCTGTGAAACAGGCTGTGAGGATGTATAGGAATTTGGTGCAAACAGAGGATGCTACTGTTCGACCGCATATTGTAGCCAGTTGTATTGAACACGACGCAATTCTTAAGCCTATTCAAAGACTAGTCGATCTTGGCCGAGTAGATGTCACTTGGTTGCGCATTGATCCTAGTAGTGGAGCTCTAGCTAATGTTGACGAACTTATCAGTGCATTGCGTTGGGGCAGCACTTGTCTTGTAACGGTGATGTGGGCTAACAACGAGACTGGCGCGTTATTTCCCATACACGAGGTGAAGATTTTGTGACGAAAAAAGCTAGGCTCTCTTTTCAAGAGGCGTTGTAGCCTAGTGATTAGGGTATCTGCCTTATGGCAAGAGGGTCGTGAGCTCGAGCCCTAACTCTCGGGGACAATTTGTGCCCCTGAGCAAGGCGATTAATCCCGCATTGCTTCAATCGACCCAGCTGAGATCGGGTACCAGCTTGAGCTGGAAAAATTTATGGAAAAAAATGTCTTGTTCTTGTATCTGCTTTTACTAAAAAAAATACCCCCCAAACTGAGCAAACCAAAAAACAGCGTCTCAAACAAACGGGGTCTTTTCATTTTCCATAATAGGGCCATCGCCTATCCTAATTTGAACTTCTAGATGGCACTTAAGATTGTTTTATGGTATGTTTATTAAAGAAATTATGAAAAAGTTCATCCTTGACACACAGCTTCCTCCAATTTGATTCTGCTTAACTGTCAGCATCTGTGCCTCACAATAATCAGTCATATCGTTTGCATTGGCTATCTAATGCAAAGCATTAAACACGAACCACTTAGTAATTAAGCTGATTTTAACACAATCGCAGATAGCAAGTGCTCTGTCTAATTGGCGTCTTCAAAACACTCATCGACAGCAGAATTCCTCCAATTCGTCTTTAACATCATACGCTAAATGTGGCCTGCCATTGTTTCACACAGACGCTTGCCAAGCTATCGGCAAAGTGCCAGTCAACGTTGCCATTGACGGCTTAGATTTGCTTAGCCTTGCCGGTCATAAATTCCAAGGTCCGCGCGGTGTTGGCGCGCTCTATTGTAGCGCCAGATTGCGGCCCTATTTGGCGCCAATGCTGCTTGGCGGCGGACAGGAGGCCGGTTTGAGAGCCGGAACTGAAAACACGCCCGGTCTTGCCGGACTTGGAGCGGCCGCTAGGCTAGCAAAATCTCGGCTAGAGGATGATAGGTTGCCGCTAACTGAACAGTTAACTGTTATGCGCAACCAGCTTAGGGATAGATTGGTAATTGGTAGACTGATACATTCCGATTGTTTTTGTTTCCCGTCTTTTGTCAGTCCTGTTGCTTAAATAATTCCTCTGGCCAGTGTTGTCTGTTTGTCTGTCACTCATCTCAACCTCGATCTCTTCTGTCCTACCTTCGTTCTCTCTCTGTCTCATCCCTACCCTCGATCTTTGTTGTCTGTCTCATCCCTACCCTGGGTCTCTGTTGTCTCAGTCTCATCCCTACCCTGGGTCTCTGTTGTCTCAGTCTCATCTCTACCATGGGTCTCTGTTGTCTGTGTCTCATCTCTAACCTCGATCTCTGTTATCTCTGTCTCATCTCTACCCTCGATCTCTGTTGTCCCTGTCTCATCTCTACCCTCAATCTCTATGGTCTCTGTCTCATCTCTACCCTAAATCTCTATGGTCTCTGTCTCATCTCTACCCTCAATCTCTATGGTCTCTGTCTCATCTCTACCCTCAATCTCTATGGTCTCTGTCTCATCCCTACCCTCAATCTCTATGGTCTCTGTCTCATCCCTACCCTCGATCTCTGTTGTCCCTGTCTCATCTCTACCCTAAATCTTTACTGTGTGGTCTAATCCCTCTCTTTGTACTACTAATTATCCCATCTACTTCAGCTCGAATCGGTCAACAATCCCGAGACCGTAAACGCCACAGGCTTCCGTCTAATTGTCAACAATAATTTCCCTGCTGGCAGTACACTGCCCAACACGCTCAACGTGTCCATAGTGTCGTCCAACTACAATTTTACGCAATCTTTATCAGCTTCTGAGCCAGTTGGCAAACAGACTTCAGCGACTAATTACGAGGCTGCTCTAGCCAGAAATTTTCTATTGAGCAGAGGCCGACTTTTAGCAAGTGCGGGGTCCGCTTGTCACGCCGCGGTCTGTTCTTCTGGGCCCTCTGCGCCAGCCTCCGCGGTGCTGTTGAAATCTGGCGTCCATGCTGAGGCAGCAGCTGCCGCACTTCGGCTAAGCGTCGGTCCGGACACCTCGCTGACTGATATTCAATTCGCCGTTGAAGAAGTTGGCGACGCTCTTCGTCAGTGGCGTTTGGATCATCCAGTCTAGCTAATTGAATGCTTATATTGAGCTCTAACTTAGTTTCTTAGAAAATAGTGGCGGACCAATAGCGCTTTTTGTGTGCCAAAGTGTAGCTATTAATAATTATAAGCTGTTTTTTCGGAAGTTTTCTTCCTGATTTGTTTTGATTTTTTGAGTATTTAAAATTGTTCTTTTTCTTTTTATTATTTTGCATTAAATCTTTAGTAAGGTGATTTTTATCTTGATGTATTTTGCCTTTCTGTCTGCATGTATTTAGTGTTTTTATATTTTGTCTCTTTCTGCCTATCTGTCTGTCTGTCAGTCAGTCTATCTCTCTGTCAGTCTGTCTGTCTGTCTGTCTGTCTGACTGCCTTTCTGTCTGTCTGTCTGACTGCCTTTCTGTCTGTCTGTCTGTCTGTCCGTCTGTCTGTCTGCTGTCTGTCTATTTCTCGTCTGTTATTCAGTTATTCTGTTTTTATTGTCGACGGCAACAGTTTAGCAATATTTATAACCACATGCCAAATGACTAACCATCCCGCAGCTCAGTCAGCCATGACCTCCATTGCAAACCGGGTGGTGAAACCCAAAACTCAAGCTGGCAAGCGCGCATTAGCCAGACGAGAAGAGAAAGTGATTGAAAACACCAAGTCCTGTCTGATGATTCGAGGCGGACACACTAGCGAAGCAATTGGAGCCTGTCTCAAAGATCTTTATAGTTTAAAGAAGCCGCACGCTCTAATGCTTAAAAAGCGCAATCCGATTCTTCCATTCGAAGAAATTGGCTTTGTAGAACGAATGTGTCGCAAATACGATTGCTCTCTGTTTGCTTTTGCAAGCCATTCTAAGAAACGGCCGAATAATCTTGTACTCGGCAGGCTGTTTAACTATCAATTGTTGGACATGATCGAGCTGGGCGTTGAGGGCTACCAGCCGCTTTGTACTTTTCCTGTTGCTAAGGTGCCAGTGGGTACTAAGCCTTGTCTTAGCTTTCAGGTGAGTTCCGCTTCTCGAGTAGAGGCGCTTGTGATCTAGACATCCAAGCCTTGAGATCTAGACATCCGATGCTTGTGATCTAGACATCCGATGCTTGTGATCTAGACATCCGATGCTTGTGATCTAGACATCCGATGCTTGTGATCTAGACATCCGATGCTTGTGATCTAGACATCCGATGCTTGTGATCTAGACATCCGATGCTTGTGATCTAGACATCCGATGCTTGTGATCTAGACATTCGATGCTTGTGATCTAGACATCCGATGCTTGTGATCTAGACATCCGATGCTTGAGATCTAGACATCCGATGCTTGTGATCTGGACATTCGATGCTTGTGATCTAGACATCTGATGCTTGTGATCTCCAATTCTTATGATATAGACATCCAATCCTTGAGATCTTGACATCCTATGCGTGTGATCTAGACATCCTATGCCTGTGATCTAGACATCCGATGCTTGTGATCTAGACATTCGATCTTTGTGATCTAGACATCCGATGCTTGTGATCTAGACATCGGATGCTTGTGATCTAGACATCCGATGCTTGTGATCTAGACATCGGATGCTTGTGATCTAGACATCCGATGCTTTTGATCTAGACATTCGATCTTTGTGATCTAGACATTCGATCTTTGTGATCTATACATCCGATGCTTGTGATCTAGACATCGGATGCTTGTGATCTAGACATCGGATGCTTGTGATTGGGATCTAGACTTCCTATGCTTACGAGCTTCTTTCTATACATCTAATGCTCATGATCTTGTGATCTCGACATCTAATGCTTGTGATCTAGACATGCTTGCTTATGATCTAGACATCCGATGCTGGTGGTCTAGTTATTTGATCAATGTAAATACCACATTTGAATGGTAACAGCTTATTGTGCCCATAGTCACATTCCATTTTTTCATTTTTGCACCTGAAATTCCTACTTTATTCTCAGGGCGAAGAGTTCGACAGCGATCCGACCTTGATGGCCATCAAAAACCTGCTGCTGGATCTGTTCCAGGGTCCCCGAGTGGATAAGATCCGCTTGCAGGGCCTGGAGCATCTCATTCAGTTCTCCTATTGCGACGGTCAAATTCTAGTCAGGTAGGACAAAGGCATTCGATTTAATTTGCTATTCGGGCTACTCGATCCTCGAACAATATCCCAAGAACGTAAATTCCATTAAAGAAAATCCTCAACACTTCAATCCCATCTAAGAATATTCTGAAGACACATCACATTTAAAAACGTCTCCCAAGGACACAAATCCCATAGAAAAATATCCTTAACGCACAAATATCCCATAAAATAAAATGCCGAAAGACACAAACTACATCTAATATCCCTAAAAACTCGAAACCCATCGAAGAATATTCCCAAAGACACAAATCCCATTAAAAAATATCCCCAACACACAAATATCCAATAAAATAAAATGCCGAAAGACACAAACTACATCTAATATCCCTAAACACTCGAAACCCATCGAATAATATTCCCAAAGACACAAATCCTCATCCAAAAATCACAAAAATCCCATCTGGAAATATCCCTTCAGGCACAAATCCCACATCCCATACATGTACAATGATATCCCCTAATACGAGGGGTGATCAAAAAGTTCTGCAACCTTTCGACCTTGCATCAAGATTACTGGACTGATCACACTTAAAATTGACGCTATGTAAGAAAAATTTGAATTTTATATCACTCTCGATTTTCAAGTCATTTCATCAATCCGTTCCAACTTGGCTGACAGTTTACCATAAGCAGTTTTTAGCTTGTGCGTTAAACTGTGAAAGTCAGCTTTTGCTTCATAGTATTTTTTTCCGTGCAGCATGGCAACATATCTTCTGACATGCACATAAATTTTACCACTGTTTCTACAAATTCCGCCTCGTCATTTTACACCATCGCCAGGCTCGTGTGTCATTGGGTTGATGCACAGTCGACTTTTAATGACAAGTGAATGTCTGACCAAACCTTGACATCCGTGACCGAGACATCCATTCACAATAATTCTCACATACTTCAACTTTCAGGGATATTTGGCAGTGGAAAATCTTCCTCAGCAAGTTACTGGGGACTGCTAAATGCTTAAGTGAAGTTTCTTGCCAATGCTTTCGTAGGGGAGGCATGAAAGGGGATAAAACCAGCGCGGCGACAACAGATGCGTCGAATGCTGCTCCTCACACAGCGAGGAAGACCGGATTACTTATGGAGGAAAAAAGGGTTCAGCTGGTTCTACATCCACCTTACTGGCTTACATTGACCCATATGACTCCACTGTATTCTCAAAACTGAAAGCTGCTACTCATGGAAGACCTTTTTTAGAGCGCTCAAGAACTGAGATAAGTGCTCAAATCAGAGTTGCAGACACTGCTTGCAATCAATTATCTTAGCTACTTCCAAATGTGTCAAAAGCGACGGAAGCGGTGCATAGAAGCTGATGAGAGATAGCTTGAGGGAATGTAATGCTGATTGTGTGCACAAACTTTCTTTGAGTCACATTATTAACTCACTTGCAGAACTTTTTGATCACCCCTCGTACAAATTTCATCTTAGAGTAACCCAAGCAACGTTACCAAATTCCGTACAAAAATATTCCAATGACACAAATCCCATTCCCCCCGTTTCTCCCCAGATCCTACCGAATCCAGCTGAAAAACTCCGGCTCAAGGATACCCCGAGTTGAACTAGCCGAGATGGGGCCGCGGCTGAACCTGCGACTCCGTCGGCACAAACTAGCCGGCCCCGAGCAGTTTAAACAGGCCAGGCGTCAGCCGAAAGTGGCGCTGGTCAAGAAGACCAAGAACATCGTGCCAGATGACGGCTTAGGCAATCGTCTCGGCCGGGTGCACGTTGGCCGACAAGAATTGGACAAACTGCAGACACGAAAGGTGAAAGCGTTGAAACGTCCAGCTGGCAAGGATGGAGAAAATTCTCCAGCTAAGAAGCGTCGCTTGTCTGACAATAAGAAACGAAAGAATAAAGCTTAAGAGGACAAATCAATGTACTTTTATTGACTTGACTGTTTTCATACTGAACTGAATTAACAACTAATTCTTATGGCTTGAATTTAGTTTGTCAGTATGACTGAATTGCAAAACCGTTCTATTAATTGTTTCGAATTGTATGAATAAAATCCGTGAGCATTTCACTGCCAAATTAACTGGTGTTTTGAATGTATTGTGTTTGATTTTCTATGTTATTTTATTTCTCTAACAAGAACTAGAGACGTTAGAAAATAGAAATCTAAATCAATCGCTATGGCATATAATTATATCATCCTCAATTTAAACCCTCTTCTGGAGGGTCCAAAGTGTGACCTTCATGTGTTACCGTGATGTGTGATCGTTGCCTAACAGTATAAAATAAGAATATGACCTTCATATGTTACCCTGTTGTGTGACTGTTGCCCATTATTATTTACATCATCACCTTCATGTGTTACCATGTTGTCACCATTGCCCCAGTAGGATCCACAGTATGCCCTTCATGTGTTACCCTGATTTGTGACCATTTCCCAGTAGGATCCACAGTATGTGACCAATATTGTGACCATTTCCTAGTAGGATCCACAGAATGACCTTCATGTGTTACCGTGATTTGTGACCATTTCCTAGTAGGATCCACAGTATGTGACCAATATTGTGACCATTTCCTAGTAGGATCCACAGAATGACCTTCATGTGTTACCGTGATTTGTGACCATTTCCTAGTAGGATCCACAGAATGACCTTATGTATTACCGTATTGCTTGACCTATTTTATGTTTTATTTTTTATGTAAATAAATAATGACGTAATGATGACGTTATCAGTTGCAGTGTCCAAATCAATCAACAATGAATCGATTAAGTTTATTGCGTCGCATTTGCACAGGCGTCCTTGAAAACCAGCAGCAGCAGCTGCTGCAAGAACGGAAAGTCGGTTTCTGGCGCCGTCAGTTCGCCAATTTGTCGACCTACTTTCGCCGGCTGCTTACGGATTATCAGCAGGCTACGGCCGAAGCCTTGGCGGATATGGAGGCGGCTCCCGGAAAAACCGCGGTTTATCTTTTCGCCGCCTCATTAGGCATTGTCGCGTGGCGTGGAAATCCTAGCTACGCGGATTATTCTAATCAGTTGAAGGAGTGCAGCCTGCGACTGGGAGAATTATCCCCATCGGTTAGGAGTCCTCGCTGCGCCGAGTTTATCGAACGATTATGCCAACTACGCGATTCTCAACAATTGAGACGATTAAATCTTGGCTTCGTGTCGTTGCTATGGGCAACTGAGTTAAGCTCCGATTGTCGATTGCCAGATCACACGTGCGAACATTTAAAGCCCCGATGGAGCCGTATTAGGCCTATTGATGTGGGCTGTTTCTCGCGTTGGTTAGTATTGTCTGTTGCACTTAGCGACTGCGATATCAACGAAGCTGAATGGGGTGAAGAGCGGTTGTCTCCCGCGGATCCCATTATCTCTGATGCATGGGATTAGGAAAAACATGGTTATTTTCCTGTATAGAATTAGATCTTTCAAAAAGTGGCCAGTGCGTTGCGTCTTTTTATTTCTTCGCTAATTAGCATTTCAGCAAAAATTATAATAAGAGAAATCAAAGTGCTACCGAAATTTTTTGATGGTGCCGACGAATTCGACTTTTTCGACGTTCGTTTAGAAGATTTTTTATTCCTAATGACCCCATAAATCCTACCCAATGACACCCACCCCAAAAATCCTACCCAGTGACACTCACCCCATTGATCCTACCCAATGACACCCACCCCATAGATCCTACCCAACGACACCCACCCCATAGATCCTAGCCAATGACACCCACTCCATAGATCCTACCCAACGACACCCACCCCATAGATCCTAGCCAATGACACCCACTCCATAGATCCTACCCAATGACACACACCCCAAAAATCCTACCCAATGACACCCTCCCCAAAGATCCTACCCAAGACACCCACCCCATAGATCCTACCCAATGACACCCACCCCATAGATCCTACCCAATGACACCCACACTATAGATCCTACCCAATGACACCCACACTATAGATCCTACCCAATGACACCCACCCCATAGATCCTAGCCAATGACACCCACCCCATAGATCCTAGCCAATGACACCCACCCCATAGATCCTAGCCAATGACACCCACCCCATAGATCCTACCCAATGACACCCACCCCATAGATCCTACCCAATGACACCCACCCCATAGATCCTACCCAATGACACCCACCCCAGGAACCCCCTAGTTGCTAATATCATACTGAAAATCCCACTCAAAATTTTTCAGTGCAATTAAAGCGTCCATTTAGTGCTCCCAGCCTGCAGCCATGAGCTCCCAACGAGGTAACGCCGTTCGCTCGCGACCTCAAAAGCATCAGAACAGTCACGCCTTCAAGAACAGTTTGCACGACACTTCTCAGCGAACTAAAAGTGTCAATCAGATGAATTTTGGCGGACTAACTTGCCAGCGTTGCAAAGACATTTTAGACTGGAAGGTCAAATATAAAAAGTACAAAGTGCTCAGTCAGCCTAGAAAGTGCGTCAGATGCAAAAAGCGTTGCATCCAGAGTGCATATTTTACCGTAAGTTTGTTTATCTCAAATCCTAAGCCGATTTTCTTAGGAAGCGATTCTTTTATGGCTTATCGTCTATCCTAAAGGCGATTCTCAATGGCTGATCAAGGGTGATTCTCAATGGTTCTTCAAGGGCGATTCTCAAAGTCTGTTCAAGGGCGATTCTCAATGCCTGATCAATGGTGATTCTCAATGCCTGTTCTAGGGCGATTCTCAATGGCTGTTTGAGGGCGATTCTCAATGGCTGATCAAGGATGATTCTCAATGGCTGTTTGAGGGCGATTCTCAATGCCTGTTCTAGGGCGATTCTCAATGGCTGTTCAAGGGCGATTCTCAATGCCTGTTCTAGGGCGATTCTCAATGCCTGTTCAAGGGCGATTCTCAATGCCTGTTCAAGGGCGATTCTCAATGGCTGATCAAGGGCGATTCTCAATGGCTGATCAAGGGCGATTCTCAATGGCTGTTCAAGGGTGATTCTCAATGCCTGTTCAAGGGCGATTCTCAATGCCTGTTCAAGGGCGATTCTCAATGGCTCTTTAAGAGAGCGATTCTCAATGGCTGTTTGAGGGCGATTCTCAATGTCTGTTCAAGGGCGATTCTCAATGGCTGTTCAAGGGCGATTCTCAATGCCTGTTCAAGGGCGATTCTCAATGGCTCTTTAAGAGAGCGATTCTCAATGGCTGTTTGAGGGCGATTCTCAATGTCTGTTCAAGGGCGATTCTCAATGGCTGTTTGAGGGCGATTCTCAATGGCTGTTTGAGGTCGATTCTCAATGGCTGTTCAAGGGCGATTCTCAATGGCTGATCAAGGATGATTCTCAATGCCTGTTCAAGGGCGATTCTCAATGCCTGTTCAAGGGCGATTCTCAATGGCTGTTTGAGGGCGATTCTCAATGGCTGTTCAAGGGCGATTCTCAATGGCTGATCAAGGATGATTCTCAATGCCTGTTCAAGGGCGATTCTCAATGGCTGATCAAGGGCGATTCTCAATGCCTGTTCAAGGGCGATTCTCAATGCCTGTTCAAGGGCGATTCTCAATGGCTGATCAAGGGCGATTCTCAATGGCTGATCAAGGGCGATTCTCAATGGCTGATCAAGGGCGATTCTCAATGGCTGATCAAGGGCGATTCTCAATGGCTGTTCAAGGGTGATTCTCAATGGCTGATCAAGGGCGATTCTCAATGGCTGATCAAGGGCGATTCTCAATGGCTGATCAAGGGCGATTCTCAATGGCTGTTCAAGGGTGATTCTCAATGCCTGTTCAAGGGCGATTCTCAATGGCTGATCAAGGGCGATTCTCAATGGCTGATCAAGGGCGATTCTCAATGGCTGATCAAGGGCGATTCTCAATGGCTGATCAAGGGCGATTCTCAATGGCTGATCAAGGGCGATTCTCAATGGCTGTTCAAGGGTGATTCTCAATGGCTGATCAAGGGCGATTCTCAATGGCTGATCAAGGGCGATTCTCAATGGCTGATCAAGGGCGATTCTCAATGGCTGATCAAGGGTGATTCTCAATGCCTGTTCAAGGGCGATTCTCAATGGCTGATCAAGGGCGATTCTCAATGGCTGATCAAGGGCGATTCTCAATGGCTGATCAAGGGCGATTCTCAATGGCTGTTCAAGGGCGATTCTCAATGGCTGATCAAGGGCGATTCTCAATGGCTGTTCAAGGGTGATTCTCAATGCCTGTTCAAGGGCGATTCTCAATGGCTGATCAAGGGCGATTCTCAATGGCTGATCAAGGGCGATTCTCAATGGCTGTTCAAGGGTGATTCTCAATGCCTGTTCAAGGGCGATTCTCAATGGCTGATCAAGGGCGATTCTCAATGGCTGATCAAGGGCGATTCTCAATGGCTGATCAAGGGCGATTCTCAATGGCTGTTCAAGGGCGATTCTCAATGCCTGATCAAGGGCGATTCTCAATGCCTGTTCAAGGGCGATTCTCAATGGCTCATTAAGAGAGCGATTCTCAATGGCTGTTTGAGGGCAATTCTCAATGTCTGTTCAAGGGCGATTCTCAATGCCTGTTCAAGGGCGATTCTCAATGCCTGTTCAAGGGCGATTCTCAATGGCTCTTTAAGAGAGCGATTCTCAATGGCTGTTTGAGGGCGATTCTCAATGTCTGTTCAAGGGCGATTCTCAATGGCTGTTTGAGGGCGATTCTCAATGGCTGTTTGAGGTCGATTCTCAATGGCTGTTCAAGGGCGATTCTCAATGGCTGATCAAGGATGATTCTCAATGCCTGTTCAAGGGCGATTCTCAATGCCTGTTCAAGGGCGATTCTCAATGGCTGTTTGAGGGCGATTCTCAATGGCTGTTCAAGGGCGATTCTCAATTGCTGATCAAGGGCGATTCTCAATGCCTGTTCAAGGGCGATTCTCAATGGCTGATCAAGGGCGATTCTCAATGCCTGTTCAAGGGCGATTCTCAATGCCTGTTCAAGGGCGATTCTCAATGGCTGATCAAGGGCGATTCTCAATGGCTGATCAAGGGCGATTCTCAATGGCTGATCAAGGGCGATTCTCAATGGCTGATCAAGGGCGATTCTCAATGGCTGTTCAAGGGTGATTCTCAATGCCTGTTCAAGGGCGATTCTCAATGCCTGTTCAAGGGCGATTCTCAATGGCTGATCAAGGGCGATTCTCAATGGCTGTTCAAGGGTGATTCTCAATGCCTGTTCAAGGGCGATTCTCAATGGCTGATCAAGGGCGATTCTCAATGGCTGATCAAGGGTGATTCTCAATGCCTGTTCAAGGGCGATTCTCAATGGCTGATCAAGGGCGATTCTCAATGGCTGATCAAGGGCGATTCTCAATGGCTGATCAAGGGCGATTCTCAATGGCTGATCAAGGGCGATTCTCAATGCCTGTTCAAGGGCGATTCTCAATGGCTGATCAAGGGCGATTCTCAATGGCTGTTCAAGGGCGATTCTCAATGGCTGATCAAGGGCGATTCTCAATGGCTGATCAAGGGCGATTCTCAATGGCTGATCAAGGGCGATTCTCAATGGCTGATCAAGGGCGATTCTCAATGCCTGTTCAAGGGCGATTCTCAATGGCTGATCAAGGGCGATTCTCAATGGCTGATCAAGGGCGATTCTCAATGGCTGATTCAAGGGCGATTCTCAATGGCTGATCAAGGGCGATTCTCAATGGCCTGATTCAAGGGCGATTCTCAATGCCTGTTCAAGGGCGATTCTCAATGGCTGATCAAGGGCGATTCTCAATGGCTGATCAAGGGCGATTCTCAATGGCTGATCAAGGGCGATTCTCAATGGCTGATCAAGGGCGATTCTCAATGCCTGTTCTAGGGCGATTCTCAATAGCTAGGGGCGATTAACATGGAATGATTCTTACTGTCTGTTTTAAAGCCGACTCTCACTTTCTCTAGTTTCACACGGCCTATTGGGCTGCGCAGTCAATTCTTTGAAAAAAAGCACTAAACTCGGCCCCATTCAGGTGTGCGAAAATTGCGCACGCGAACGAGCCGAATGCCAGAAATGCGCCCAACAGCGCGAGCTGACCCCGGCGCCGGTGCAATCAGCCGCCAATCAGTCCGGGGCCGCAGCGGCCGCGGCAGCCGCCAATCTGGAATCGGAGATGCTGCAGCTGAGGGAACGGGACAAGCGCGCGTTTCTGCGTCTGCTGCAGGCGGAGCAGTTTGAAACCTCGGCTCAGGCGTCCGCTTGGATTCGGCAACGACTGGGCGAGGATGACGACGGTCTTGAGGATGGGAATGAGGAAGAGGATGAGGATGAGGAAGATGCTGGAGATAGCGAGTCAAGCGGAGAAGGGGAACCAGATGCATAAGAAGACGCATGGTGGGGTACCTATTCTCATTGTGTTTTCTTGCAATATCTTCCACAAGATATTGGCAAATGAGTAACGTACGCTTTTAGTCAAAAAAATAAAAAGGATATTACTAAAATCATGTTTTAAAATAATGTGAGAAAAAATTCGTTAAGCTTTTCTTGCTTATTCATTGCTTGACTTTCATATTAGTGTTCCTGGTGAAGCCTTATCTGCCATGAACAGTTATTTAAGCCTAAAATATCATGTTGCCTTGGTAACAGACACTAAACTTGGGGCTCCTTGTCCCTTAACGATTGCGTTGCCATAGTAACAGACACTAAACTTGAGGCTCCTTGTTCCTTAACGATTGCGTTGCCATAGTAACAGACACTAAACTTGAGGCTCCTTTTTCTTGAACCCTTGCGATGCCATATTAACAAACAATAAAATAGAGGTTTCTTATTCCTTAACCATTGCGTTGCCATAGTAACAGACACTAAACTTGAAGCTTCTTGTCCCTTAACGATTGCGTTGCCATAGTAACAGACACTAAACTTGAGGCTCCTTGTCCCTTAACCATTGCGTTGCCATAGTTACAGACACTTAAATTAAGGCTCCTTGTCCCTTAATGATTGCGTTGCCATAGTGACAGACAGTAAACTTCGGGTTCTTATACCTGAACCATGCTGTTGCCATAGAGATTAAAAGGCGCTTTTCTCGGGACCTGGTCAATTCCTTTAGCTTTTTGTTGCCATAGTAACAAACAGTAAACTCAGGACTCCTATATCACACGGGGACCTCGTTGCCATAGTAACAACCGATGTTATTAGCAGCCAAACTGTCTACACTTCAGGACGCCCTATCCCTAACCGATCGCGTTGCCATAGTAACCGGTGCCAGTTCGGGCATCGGTAGGGCCGTCGCAATCCAACTAGTTCGTTTAGGCGCTCGGGTGCTTCTAGTAGGCCGCAGCCAGTCGGCCCTCGATGAGACTTTGACCGCTTGCCAGCAGATCAAGGCGGACAGTGCCGTCACCCTGACTGCCGATCTTCTTCAACCAGCCGACTTGGCCAAAGTTGTACCAGCCGCTCTGAAGTCATTCAGCCGTTTGGACATCCTGGTTAACGCTGCCGGCGCTCTACTAAACGACACCATTGAAAATTACCAACGCGACGCTGCTGAAGGCATTCGCCGATTGAATGTTGACTCGGCTATCGAGCTGACTCAGGCTGCCATGCCTCATCTGATCGCTTCGGGTCGGGGCAGCGTTGTCAACGTGTCCTCCGTAGCCGGCAACTGCGCCTTCCCCAATGTCATGACCTACTGCATGACCAAAGCCTCGCTGGATCAGTTCACCAGGTGCACAGCTCTTGACGTGGCTTCGAAAGGTGTCCGCGTTAATTCGGTGAATCCTGGCGTCATAGTGACCGAGATTCACAAGCGATCGGGGATGTCCGACGAGGCTTATGCCGCTTTCCTAGAACGATCTAAAACAACGCACGCTCTTGGCCGGCCTGGCCAACCCGAGGAGGTTGCCACTGTTGTTGCTTTTCTATCTTCGGATGCTGCCAGCTTCATCACTGGCACCATTGTGCCCGTCGATGGTGGACGGCATATAATGACGCCGCGTTAATAGCAGGCTGTCTGACTTCATTTACTTCATTAGTAGCCATTTAGATTCTAAAAAATGGTAGTTAAAGAATACCGATGATTTTTTCTGACAGTGTAGCAACTATCAAACCAATCCATAATAACTATTTACAAGATTAATCATTTGATTTTAAAAAGGAAATATACAATTTTCAATTGTTTGTCACGAACCAAATAAGCAATAACTAAAGTATTTTACTGTCTTAAAATTTATTAATTAATAATGACGCGCTAAATTATAGGTTTCATCGACCACGCCTATGTTATTAGAATTTTTTTACAAATTGAAATGGAAACAGTTATAAGGGAAATACTGTTTTTTGGCCCTGTCATTTCCCTTGTGCAAGCATGAAACTATATTTTACGAACAACAGTGGTCATCGGAATGTAAATCATGCATGTTTAGTACTCTATTTACTTCACTTCTATTTCTGATATTTCCTTTCCTTATTCCTTATCATTCATTATCGGTTCCACCACTCCCTCCTCGTCCCCTGTCATCTAATCTTCCCTATCTATTCCTCTCTTCTTCTTTACGAGTGCTCGCCCAACCTCTGATCGTTTAAGCAGGAACTCGCTCACTTGAGTTCACGACATGCAAATCATCAGTCGCTTGAATGTACTGTCTTTTTGTCTTCAAATTATTCAGCGAAGTTGGGGCAACATACGAGTAACAGGTTGGATAATTTTAATGTTGAAAATCAAGGACTGTAGGATTTCACAATCACAGTGCGAGGGATGTACTAACAAATGCACGCATAGAAGCAAACGATCTTTTGTAAATTTTATTGCTTGCAATATTACAGAAATAAGTCTAAGCTAAAGCTAAATCTGCAGGAGGGCTGCAGGCACTTTGCCGCTTAAAGCGACATCGTCCCACAGCCAGCGACGGGGCATGACTGTCCATTGCGCTGACTCCTGAAGCGCGTTCAGTCACACTAAATACGGTATGCAGGCATAGACACACACACACACACAGGCCGGCATCCAGGCACGCACTCACATAGGGCGTACAAGCGGTGGTTCCAGGAATGTACACTCTCTATGTTGAAAACTCTTTACTTCAACCCCTTGGGGGGTTGCCCTCATGGGCGTAAATTGCACAACTGGCCCATAGTCCAACCAATTCGTGCACAAGGCCCCAAATTAATGTGACCCTGCACACGAAACCGCGCTAGGGAAAATAGCCAACCTACAACGCGGGGTCGAACCTGGGGACCAGTGGCACACAAGGCAGACGCGCTAGACCGCCGAGCCACTCGCCCCCTTACAAAAATAATAATTTAGTTTCCCTTAACCAAAACAATAGCCATAAAACCCTTTTTTGCCTTAAATTGCAAAAATGACGCCTTTTTGCAAGCTATTACTCATTATAATAGTTTTTTTATTCCCCACAATTCATATTCATCGAAGCTTATCGAATGGCTTGAACAAAATAAATTAATTTTTAAAACACAGCCTAAATCAAGTCACCGTTTCGTATTTTACTCTTACATCCTGCATATGCGCGCGAAAATGTAGTTTATTGCTATAAAAAAAACCAATCTAAAAATTACTCTTGGTATAAATTAGTGGCTACAAAAGTAATCTAGCTGTCAATTTAGACATAGCAAAAGAACCATTACAACCACCCCTACTTGATAAGAATTTACATGACAGACCGCAGTGAGTGACCTGAAGACACCGCAAGCAGATAAAAAAACAAGTCTAACTGCTTGAACACAGGCCTTTCAAATTGCCAAACTCAAACTCTTTAATTTCTGGCTCCATGGCGGCAAGTAAGCGCTCGTAGAAGAAGCGTAGGGCCATGCCCTCAGATCATCATTTGTACCTTAAAATCCTCTTTCTCCTTTAGTCGGGTTCGCGCGGGACTCAAGGCGCAGAAGCGCTAGCTAGGATTCTGGAGCGGCTCGCAGTAATTCCGCTTTTAGTCATAAGCTCTCTCACCAACCAAGGGCTAAGGCTTCAGAAGGGCGAAAACAACACTAGTTTATTTACTATAGTAGCCCATGTGCAACCCGGTTTCTACTCATGCACCAATTTCGTACAAGCTTCTCTCGTATCCTGACAGTTTCTAGCCATTGGGAACAATTAGCTAAATATGCTGCAACTGCAAGCTGGATTGAAGCTCGATCTCTGTCCAACGCATTAAGATAATAACAAAGTGTTTTTTAAATTAGAAGTCACCAGTAGTTACTCTGTATTTGAAGCATTAAGCATCTAAGCAACAAATCTACAGCTTGATGCAGCTGATGATCTGGATGGCGCTGCCGCCGCACTTGCTGGCCAAGCACGAGCCCAAACCGACCAGGTTGGTGCCGTGAGCGAAGAAGCAGCTGATCAGGTTGGTGACCAGGCAGGTGATGGAGCCGATGCCGTTCTGCAGCAGGCAGTTCGTGTCGACGCTGAGCACGGGAACCACCTCGTGAATGATGTCGTTGACGACCTCGTTCCTCTGCTCAGCAGTGTAGGAGGCGGCGGCGAAGGCCACGAGAGCGAACAGGCAGATCAGCTTGTACATGGCTGTGTTGGGGTTGGGTGCGCGAGCGAGAGCTATAGGGTGTGATGCGGAGTAGCGGCTGGTTGCTGGGTTGCGTTGCTTGGTGGGGCTTGGGATTTATGGTGAGGCAGGGCCGCTGCCAGCTGACGCCTTCCCGAACTGCTGCACCGCCCACGGCCTGTCGGGGCCGTCAGCGATGTTCAGGAGTACGGCTTTCAAATCCCGAGCTCTAGGGTTCTAATCGAATTATTCGATAGCTGTCAAACTTGCTGACGAAATGCAGCGGCTCACTAGCTCTAATCAGCACAGCCTCGAGCTGCTCTCCAGTCAGAGCGGTTTTTGGCATGCCGCGAGATTACAGTAGCATTTGGATTCGAGTTCGTTTGATTCATTTTTTTAACGAGTAATTTACTGCTGGTGAATTTGTTTCTCTCAGCAGTGATAGAAAAATAGTTGGAACCTGGGAGCCCTTGACAGAGGCCTTAAAGAGAGCCTTAAAAAGAGAAAATTTTTAAGCTGTGAGGTAATGCGTCAAGTAAGTTAAACCAGACAGCAGCGGCGCTAGGTCAAAATGGGGTAGATTGCCAGTTCATCCAACACATGAAAGAGAAGCATCTCATACTGGCCTTTCTTTTGAAATCGCCGGGACTCTTTTTATGTAGCAGTTAGTACCTGACCCAGAGTTTAATTAGGTCAGAAATCAACAGTGACGTCATGCTTAACCGTCAAAGTTCCAGAAGCTGCAAGGACAATCAGGACACATTAAGTGAACATTGAGTAATGTGGAATAATTATGGAATTATGCAGACTACGAGTAAGAGTGTGGAAATCAGCTAAGTACATGGCAGACATTGTGGACCCGTACGCACCCGAGCACAATTCAGGCTAGAAAGTCACTAACTAGCTTGTGGGACGCTACGAACTGTCTGGCCAAAAATTGCCAATGAAAACAGAACATGAACCAAGTTCGTTAACAGTAGAAAGACGACGCTATTTTTCCAACTGGGGAAAGACCTCGGGGGGCGTATTTCAAATACCCACTGCCTACTTCACGATCGCTCCCAAACCGATGGACCGATTTTCGTGAAATTCCATTATGTGGGTCCAAATTTTCCGCCCTTTACGATGAACTATTTTTCAAAGCCGTCAACGTCAGCATCGTCGAGATATTCAGCGATTTTTGTCGAAGACCCTGTCGATGACAAGGACAAGTAACATTGCTCTGTATAAACATCCATGGCGAATCCAAACTAGTTCAATAATCTGAGTCCATCTGTCGTAGGGACCTTCGTTCTCAGCATCCGAGTCACCAAGGTTCTCTTCATCGCCGTCTGGTGCATCGGCAGCGACCGTCGGGACCTTCAACAAAAGCACCTGATCGGCAAATACGACTTCGTTCCCAAAGCTGAAATTGAAGAATGCTATTCTGCATTCATTCATAAGTCAGTAAGACATAATCGGTGAATGAAATTAACGATGGCGACCTTCTAGGCCGACCTGTACACATATAGGCGACCTTCGGACCTTCAACGGAGTGCCACCATGAGGCCCAGAAAAACTGGCGCACCCAACATCGTCCTTTTTCGATCAAGGCACAACACCAGGCTTGTCTGCAAGCCTGAAAGTTATTTCATCGGATGGAGTGGAAAATTTTAGCCTGTGTTGTGAATTATTAGGGCGATTGGTTAAATAGTTTAGGAGATACAGAGAAAATAAAAATGTGGGTATTTAAAACACCCCCTGTGGTCCTTCAACAGTTAAATGGCTGCAGTGAAATACGACTTGCAGAGGAATTCGGATCCAACAATTTATAATTATTTTTCCTTTCCGAATGAGAACAAGGAAAAGTACATCAACATTAGAAAGGTACACGGACTGATATGACTGGCTGATTGGGTATATGTACATGGGCTACCAAAAAATTGGATCCTACGAGTATTGGCACTTGTTCTAAATGTAGATAAAAAATTAGATTTTATATTTTTGTTATTTTGCGAATTTATTTGCTGTCAAAAATTGTTTGATCGCCTTTCTTTTTTAAATACACCGTACTGGAATGCAGTTTTTTATATTACACAATAAGTAGTTTTTAACGTACCGAATCCACAACTAATAAAATCAATCAAAAGAAATTTTAAAAAGTAAAAAATTTTACTAAAAAATCAAATCTTTCTTCAAATAGTCCTCGGTCCTTGGACAAGATAACCCAACATGAACGCAGTAAAAGTTTTAACTACAAAAAACGTGCCTCGACTTAGCAAATTATTGATCTCTCTAAAGACTTAACGCCTTCTGCAACTGATACACAAAGCAGTGCAGTATAATATTGAAAAATCGTGTATTTCTTAGTCATAGACCTAGCGGGTAACTCCATTTATAGCAGATTAAACGCCCTTGACACTCGCTCATACAAAGCGGATTGATTTGATTCGTCAGGTTGATAAATGAATTCATCCACAAGTAGAACATATGGATACTGGTCCTTGATATTAAATTATACCAAACAGTTGTAGAAACATTCTGACCATCGCGGAAACTCTGACTCTAATTGCGTACTAAATACTCATATACCAGTATTATTCATCCTTGTTTGTCTCCTCCTATCTCCTATTGGCTTAATAATTTGCATTCTGGCTTAAATTTTTTGCACATAACGATATTCGGATTTCAAAAAATAAACATATAAGGATTAACTGTGGCAAAGTAAGTAACGGCCACAGAAACGGTCGAGCTGTCAAATTACGCATATCAGCAGTTGGAGCAAAACCGCTTCCAAAAGATAAGCCACATGACAGGCCTCGGTGACTGAACTGGAGAAACCGGTTACTAAACGCAGATTAAATTCAACTTTAAACGATTGCGGTTAAGGCCGGGGCAATTGCCAAGTTGTCGAGTTCAAGCTCTTCAAGTTCTGATACACCAAACCTTCTGACAGGCCGTGGGCGGTGCAGCAGTTCGGGAAGGCGTCAGCTGGCAGCGGCCCTGCCTCACCATAAATCCCAAGCCCCACCAAGCAACGCAACCCAGCAACCAGCCGCTACTCCGCATCACACCCTATAGCTCTCGCTCGCGCACCCAACCCCAACACAGCCATGTACAAGCTGATCTGCCTGTTCGCTCTCGTGGCCTTCGCCGCCGCCTCCTACACTGCTGAGCAGAGGAACGAGGTCGTCAACGACATCATTCACGAGGTGGTTCCCGTGCTCAGCGTCGACACGAACTGCCTGCTGCAGAACGGCATCGGCTCCATCACCTGCCTGGTCACCAACCTGATCAGCTGCTTCTTCGCTCACGGCACCAACCTGGTCGGTTTGGGCTCGTGCTTGGCCAGCAAGTGCGGCGGCAGCGCCATCCAGATCATCAGCTGCATCAAGCTGTAGATGAGCTGTTGGAATGCCAAACTTCTAGATATAAACCAATTAGGGGTGTAATTTTAGAGTAGATTTTCTGCACTAAAGTATTTTTTCCATTGTTTGTTTTAGTACGTTGGAGACGGAAAGCGAACTTTTGATAAACAATTTTTTCAGATGGCCACAATATCAGTGTGCAGTGAATTTTTTTCGAGACTAGCTAATTGGAGGGAACCCAATCGTAGTTTATAAATAATTTTTTACGAAAATGGAGAATGGCTTGGAGAATTGAAGAATACTAAATGAGAGAACTGAATATTTTTGCCAAAAGCGACATAAAACGCATATTGTACTACTAGATTACATATTTCTACGTAGACAGAAAGTTGACAGAAAATCTTTCAACGCAAGATTATTGTTGGGCCTAAGAGTGTATACCAGTGCATGGATGTCATTTTTATGTGGCTGCAAAAAAAGCGCCCACCAGTTGATTGAAAGTTTTTTTTGTTAAGTTGGAGTCTTCCAATTCACACAGCATGAGAATTTTGAAATCCCCGTGTCTACAGAAAGGAAAGAATTTTAAAAAAAAGAGAACAAAGAACCAATTTATAGATCTTAGAGGAACATAAATCCAAAGCAACAAGGCTGCTTGAACAATGAACGGAAGTAGTCTCTTCCTATAGACACGAAAGAATCTTTGACAAAAAACTGCTCAGTATTGGTTGATATCCACCAAGCAATCCCTAAATCCGGAACTTCATCAAAAACAGATCGATGATGGTGGGACGATAAAAAGTAAAAAAAAACTTTTGTTGCAGACTCTGTTGCCATGCGTGGCAGTTGAACAGAAAGAATAGCAGACTGAGATTTAAAAAAATGACTTTAACGCTTAAAAAACCTTTATTTCTCACTGTACATTCCTACTTCCATATTTCGCGAAAAGTACCATAATTTTTAGTGCTTAGCCAAGGAAAAATGACACCATTGTTTGAGCTAACATGCTTTTCCCCAGTGAGTCAGTTTTACGCCTGCGCGTCAGAAGATGCTGCATGGCCCAGCCAATTAGAACTTCAAACATATGTTTAACCGCTTGTTATATGTTAGGCTTTAGCCAAAGTTTCTAATATCTCCGTGCCCTTTTATTTCTCAGTCGTTCGCTATTCGTTACGTTCTATCTGTCTATGTCCCAAAGATGGCATTCATCCTCTAGTGTGTTTTCAATCTTTTCGTTTGTTCAATAAGAAAATAAAATAACGCTACTCAGCTTAGCTTTGCACAACGCACGACAAATGGCGTCGTCACTTGGCGAACTGCCGATGGAGAAACCTGAGCGCGCCCAAGCATGGCTGATCGCATTTCAAGCACGGGCACGAGCGAAAGGATGGACGGATGAAGACGGGAAAAAGGGCATCGCCGACAACTTTCTAGCATGTTGTGGCCTCACTGCCCTAGAAAAGCTGCAAAGTCTAGTTGCACTCAAAGCAGTCACCGATCTTTCATTCGATCGAATTCAAACCGCAATTGTGAACTATCTAAAACCAAAGGAGAAACTGATCATTGCCGAACGCGTTCGCTTCTTCGCTACACGACAACAACCCAATGAGACAATTAGCGACTTTGTCACCCGCCTACGCCATGCAGCAAGAGACTGCCAGTTCGACTCACTAAAAACATCAACAAGCCCTCTTGAAGACATGCTTCAAATGGCACTTATTTCTGGACTCGTAGACTCACACAAGCAACAGCGCACCTTGGAGGCCATGCAAGTCAAGCCATTCCAGACAGTTGACGAGACTGTCGACTTCCTTCGCAACTTGGACCAGGTGGCAGCCTTCATCTCTACCACACCAAGCAGCGGCAACAGTAACACCACTACTTTCTCACTAGCTGAGCCGGACACTGCTTCTTCTGCATATGATGCCACGGTGCACTTTTCCCAGCGTATTAATAACAGCCAGCGGAATCACAAGGATTGCCGCTACTGCGGTAGGACCCACGCGGATGGAAAATGCCCTGCCTTCGGGAAACTGTGTTCAAAGTGTAGTAAGAGGAACCATTTTGCTAGCGTTTGCCGTTCATCGACTCCGCGTTCCATGCATCAGATAACAGACCCGGCAGCTGAAACCACCGATGAGAATGCCAAGGACCCGCTACTACATGTCAGTGACGTGGATCTCGTTCACGCCGTCAACGTCACTACCGAACCGGTAATCATCGACGGAAATTCTGTAAACATGCAAGTTGATACGGGAGCGTCGGTGTCAGTATTATCTAGTTCCCAATGGGTCAAACTGGGTCGACCAGAACTGCAGAAATGCTATCGGAGACTCGAGGCCTTTGACGGCCACGTCATGAAGTCGCTAGGTAAACTGTCGACCACAGTGGAATTGCGAGGTCGACTGCACCCTGCTGAGCTGATCGTGGTTTCATCAAGCAAGTCGTACGGGTTGCTTGGTCGAGACCTACTAGATGCCGACAGCATATTTCATACTACCAGCACGGGCTCTAGCACTGTCAGCGCGGTTGAGCCACTACCCCCTATCAAAGGCGTGAAGGCAAGGATGGAGGTGATCGAGGGCGCAAGACCCCAATTCTGTCGTGCACGAACAGTGCCTATCGCTATAGAAGCCCAAGTGAATGCCGAGTTGGACAGATTGCAGCAGCTCGGCGTCATCGAACCCATCGAAGGACCTGTCAGCAACGCATCACCAGTCGTTTGGGTAAAAAAGAAAGACGGCACATTGCGCATGTGCACAGATTACAGCGTGCACGTAAACGCGAAAATCAAGCCCGATTATCATCCTATCCCAAACGTAGAGCTACTCTTCTCGCGCCTCAAAAATGCTAAAGTCTTTGCATCTGTGGATCTCCGGTCTGCATACTGGCAGATTGAGCTCGATGAGTCAGCCCGAGAGTTATCTGTCATTAAAACGTCCCGTGGACTGTACAGAGTAAACAGGCTACAGATGGGCATGAAAAATGCCTCATCTTTCAAAGGACCATGGAGTCAATGCTATCGGACATCAAAGGACTGTTGATTTACCAGGACGACATATTGGTTCACGCACCCGACGCTGCGACTCTAGAGAAGCGCTTATCTGCAGTGCGAACCCGGCTGGCAGAAAAGCACGTAACTATCAACGAATCCAAATGCATTAACTACTGCGACTCGATCTCTTTTCTTGGATTTAAAATTTCCGCCGCCGGGATACAACCCGATGAACGACTCGTAGAAAAAGTCAAACGAGTATCTGTACCCACCAACAAGTCGGAACTCGCTAGCTTTCTTGGACTTGTCAACTTTTTCTGGAGGCTGATTCCCCAATTCGCAAAAAAGACCGAGCCCTTGAACCGGCTGCGCAAATCTAGCGCAAATTTCCAATGGTCAGACGAATGCTCAAAAGCTTTCAACAGTCTTAAATCAGAGATCGCCTCTGCGCCCATCGTGCAACCCTATAGTCTCTCTAAGGAGCTAACGCTAACGACCGACGCTTCTAAAAGCTCCATCGCTGCCGTAGCGACGCAAGAGGGCCACCCTGTCATCTACGTGTCCAGAACATTGTCGTCCGCAGAATCAAACTATTCTAACATAGAGCGCGAGGCACTGGCTATTTTTTGGGCTGTTACTCGCCTAAAGCACTATCTACATGGCCGTCGTTTCACAATTCAAACCGACCACATGCCTCTGACCCGCTTGTTCAGAGGCGGAATCCCACTTAACGCCTCTGCCAGAATCGCTCGCTGGGCCATGCAGTTGATGCAGCTCGACTTCGAAATCCAGTACGTTCCAGGCAGCCACATTCCGCACGCCGACGCTCTGTCGCGCCTGAACTTCGACGATACTACATCAGACGACAGGGCGACTTTCAATGCAATCATTGCGGTGTCATTCGAAACTCCCGTAATCGAAGCCGGCAGGATTCTGGCGGAGATGGACGCTGACCCATTCGCGCAACGAATACTCAGGAGGGTGCGCACCGGGGATTGGAGGCAATGCACACAAGCCGAGGCGAGCTTTAAAAAAGTCGCCGAGAAGCTGACAATTGAAAACGGACTTCTGTACCTGCAAAGACGAACGTACATCCCACCGCGTTTACGCAACGCCGCTTTCGATGCTATTCACGACACCCACTCAGGGATGCAAGCCTCCTACAATCTACTTTCTGCTTCTTGCTGGTGGCCGGGCATGCAACAAGACGTGTCACGGTTCGTCCAGCGTTGTCCTGACTACAGCCGCCTGCGACCACGTCTAGGACGTGATAGGGACCAATGGCCTGCCCCAGCCTATCCGTTCCAGCGTATCCACATGGACTGGGCCAACGTGAAAGGAGCCGGCGACATCCTCATCGTTGTGGACGCCTTTTCGGGCTGGATTGAAGCCTTCCCGTGCCAGAACAGGTTGGCCAGCACAGTGAAACGCTGTCTGAGCGCGGTTTTCACTCGATTCGGTGTCGCTGAGCTCGTGGTCTCCGACAATGCCCCTGAGTTTGTTGGAGACTCAGTGCACTCATGGCTACGTGCACACGGCGCCAAAAAGCTCGAATCGCCAGCATACTATCCGCAGGCAAACGGCGCAGCCGAGCGAGCAGTTCAAACCGTTAAATTCGCGCTGCGCGCCTGGACCGAGAGACTCACGCATATGGATTTCCCATTCTTTCTTCAGAAAGTCCTGCTGCACCACCGGAACTCTTCAGTTCACCGCGGACGATGCCCAGCTGAGCTGGTATTCGGCAGACGCCTTCGGGTACCCGTGGTTTCCCGTTTCGAATAAGGTGAAAACGTCGTTTATCAAGCACATCACTCCACCCGCGGTACCCAGGCCACGTACCTCATGACAACACCGCCTGGATCCTGCAAAAAGAAGGTTTGCGCCTGGCGAGCACCAATCAGCTGGCCCCAATGACCCCTAACGACGATGACTCTGACGAAGAAGAGGAGGCGCAGGAGCCGCCACATCCACCGCCTGCCCCGATGCCGCAGCCAGACCCAGAAGAGCCACCTGAGGATCCAGCCCGGATCAATCAGCCGAGAGAACAGCAAGACGGCAACATCCCGCGGCGCAGCTCGAGAGATCGGCACGCTCCTGACAGATTTGTGCCATAGAATCAAGTGCATGTCACTGACTGCACAAACTGAAATGACGCTTATGCGATGCTTCCCCAAGGGGGACATGTTATATGTTAGGCTTTAGCCAAAGTTTCTAATATCTCCGTGCCCTTTTATTTCTCAGTCGTTCGCTATTCGTTACGTTCAGTTCTGTCTATGTCCCAAAGATGGCATTCATCCTCTAGTGTGTTTTCAATCTTTTCGTTTGTTCAATAAAAGATAAAATAACGCTATTCAGCTTAGCTTTGCACAACGCACGACACTGCTTCTTTGGGAGAAGCTTAAACAGCGGCTGTAAGGGGGGAAGCATTTTGAAAAAAATTTCTTTGCCGCTGCGTAAAACAATTCCCACGAAAGGTACTTTTAGCAGAGGATTGATGAATATAGAAATCGATAAAAAGAGTTCTCTGCAGACTTTAATAGCTTCTTTTGTTTTATTGACGCATAGATAAGGCCTGTAAAATGTCAAATACTGTACAGTCATCTGCGAGACTAAGCCAAAAATTAGGAAACTTTTTTGTGGGAGCGAAAGATGTGTAACGTTGGGGGGAAATAAAAATCTTTAATGAGTAAAGACAAGAAAATGGCGAGAGTCAGCCTTTCCACTATAAGACACGTCAAATGCTTTAGTCCTTCTTTGGTCCAATCCAGATCGACATACATTTCCTTAGCAACGTGGAGTACGACTGCTGATGTTGCTCGTTGCTATCGAAGTTCTCCCATCTCAGGCTATATGGGCAAGGGTACTAAAATGCTTTTCCCATCGCTGAAATTCCCATTTGGACTTATTTGGTTTGCACAAGCCTAAAAGATAATCACAGATGAAGGTACTGGCCGAAAGCGAAACCACGAATTTCTTTATTTTCTTTTTGTGCTCTTTTCTGCTCCCGGCCGCAGCCGACTGCCCGCCTCCCTTCGGCCTGGAGCAGGGCAAGTGCATCTTTGTGAACCCGCTGCAGAGTTTCAGCTGGTGCGAGGCCAACCGAATCTGCGCATCCATGGGAGGCGAGCTGGTCAGCTCGTACAGCTCGCTGAAGCTGCTCAGAAACATGCCGAGCGTGAACTGCGGCTGCCGCCTGTGGTTCGGCGTCACCGACCTGCCTAGCGAGAGGCGCAACAGCCAAACCGGCTGGCAGCTCATCAACGGGCACGGCACCCTGCCGCTGAACAGCTCCATGTGGCATTCGGGAATGCCGAACAGCAACGGCAACCAAGACTGCTTGGTGACTTCCGGTACCACGCTGCAGCTCATCGACATGTTTTGCAGCGCGTCTCGCGGATTCGCCTGCGAGTTTGTTGGAGCTGCTGGAGCTTCGACCGTCCGCTCTGCTCGGTGGCAGCGGGCTGAGTTTCAACGCACCGACTACAACCCCAGCTCAGACTACTGCTTCAAAGACCTGGCCCAGGTGAAGAGCTCCATCCAGTGCGCGGCTGCTGGCGTGCGCACTGCCAACTGCAGAGCCGTGCTGTACAACAGCCAGCTGAGACTGTGCCGCCTGCTGCTGTTCACCGACGCCCAGGTCGAGGAGGCGATCGAGACGAGCGCCGACTGGGTCAAGTTTAAATTGAATTGAATCACAAACTATACGAGTTGCTGAATGTACTACATCGACGTGAAGCATATCATAAACAAGTTTTCGTAAAACTAACTTAGCAAGATATATATATAAGAGCGTACATATTTACTATATTTACTATTTATTTTAATATATATACTACAATATTTGATTTACTTTTCGGTTTCTCACGGGAATTTTTATTGTTTACCTTGTTAATTGCAATGCGTATCTAAAATAAATTAAAAAACTGAGCAAAGAGCAGAGGAGTAAAATGACTTTTTCATCTTTTGGCGGTGCAAATATAGGTCAATTTTTTTTCTTGATTGCTCAATGCGTCGCGCTTCCTGGAATAAGTATGATGATTTTGCACTTGGTAAAGAAACATGGGGTGGTTAAGGTGCCAATTGGGTCTTAGTTTTAGGCTTATACAGTGGCGCAACCAGAATTTTGTGAAGGGGGGGGGGCGGACCCTATGAGTTCGGTTCGATGGGGGGGCGGTTTGGGTCCGGATGGCTTTTTCGTGAAAATTCGCTTGGTCCCCCCTTACTGCATTTTTCTTCCTTCTCCGAAAAGGGGGGGGGGGGCGGTCGCCCCCCCCGCCCCCCCCTAGTTGCGCCACTCGGCTTATAGCATTCCGGGTTAGCTAGCAACTTCTCTCGACTGTCACATGCAATGTATTGTTCATCAACGTCCAAATGTACTTGCCCCTAAAGGACTTTCGTGGCAATTAAATCATGGTCGAGTGTGGTTGATTATTTTGTACTTTTCAATTAACTCAACATTCGATGGATTGCATGCTGCTGCAGGTTTCGGCGAAGAAGAAAGTACACATGTACTTTTAATCGGCTTCATCTTAATTTATTGTATGGACTATAGTCACACTATGAATAGTGTGGGCTGATACTTTGTAAATTATGATTTCAAAAAATATAAATAATCATAATAACAACAGTAATAAGACGATAATCCACTGCATGCCTTCAAATCAAAAGTATTTCAATTTATGGACATTCATTCTCAGTAAAAGAGTTTTATTATTTATATTTATATTTAATATACGAATATTCATATATAAGCAGTCTCAGATTGGTCTTTATTAATAAGCACCGACAAACTTCAAATCCCACAATAGTGGAGGAGCGTCGATAGTTTTACACATGTAGCAAGACTTTCGAGAGTACATCAAAGCATGTGCAAATAAAACTTTACATAGGCAAGGCATGTACTTTTGCTAAAGGGTCTAACATCTTATTAATATTTTTTTATGGAAATCTTTAAAACCAGATCGCGCCATATCAATAAAGGAAATCGTTTTTTGTTCAATTAAAATTAGCCTTGTGAAGAGCATGTGTTTGTTAAAAAAATGAAAATTAATAATAAATTTGTTTACAGGCTGCCTGTCTTTGAGAGCTGTCTTTTTGCTTAAGTGCATTTGAAGCGGAAAGCACTTTTTTGCCCTCACTAATGAGAAAACTTTTAGTGACATTAATACAATAGTAAGTTATAGAAGATACTATTGAGAGTAGAATTCAAGAATTTTCTCGACTATTTTAGGGGAAATATAAAGCGTCTGCTAGAGAGAATTAATTTAAAAGTCTCAGACAAACACATTTTTTTTCAAGATTAAAACCAAAACGCCGATAACCTGCCACACTCTTTTCTCTAGGAGAAGCCACGTAAACATTAATTAATGTTTTGTAATAATTTCGTGCTTTACATATCACATAATCTTACACATAATGCTCATTCACGCAAAAATTATCAGGACGAATTAAAATTCTTTGACACTACTCCTGGGGTGAAGATATTAAGTAGTACGAGCCATAGACAATCTAAAACTAGCTATTTGCTTTATAGTTCGCCACTGCGGCGGCTAAATTGAAAAATACACTAGCTATATGCGTCCCAAAGAAATGTGGTTTACATGTGTCTTTTTTATGGAAAACTGTTATTATTAAAGCTACAATGCATAAATAGTTTAAGATATTCAGTTCGACAAGGATAATAACAAATGCGACGAAACTCCTCACTCCTACATCTGGTTTTTTCGTATCAGGATTCCCGCTTGGAAGCTGATTCCATTCAGGCATTCCGTCTAAAACCAGACCTGCTACACAACTGACAGCGCCGCCCAAATCAAGCTGATCAATTATTAGAAAATCTATATTGTTTCAGAGCTTTGAATAAAAATTGTTCAAGTAGCAAAATAATTCATGCAAAAATAATGTACTGTATTTGGGATGTTATTAGGGTCTCCATGAAAAGCATTCAAACAATGGTATACATGGTATTTCTTAGAGAGAGATTTTGGTGAAGTAAAAAAAGGATGTAGCAAGGTAGCAACCAAGAAAACAAATTGCATGGAAACGAACTAAAAAATGCAGTGAACAACAATTTTTTAAATTTCAATTCAAGACGAACGTCAAACAAAAAAAGTATTGCAACACTCAACGCAGAAACCAACAGCAAGACAGGAATAGATTATCAAAAAAAACTTGGAGCGGCTGAGATGCGAGCCAAGGTCGCGCGAGCAGGAAGGAAGACGAAGGCAACGGATCGAGGATGCAAAAGAAAACCTCCAATCTCTCCAAAACAAAAAACGAACAAAAAAAGAAAGAAAAAAGCAAGAGAATCAGGAAGCTCAGACAGCTCCACAAATACAAAAAATCATTAACGAGGATGCCAAAATTCCTCGAAGGCTGTGCATTGAGAAGCGTTGCGCCGGCAGGACAGCAAGGCTACTCAGTTGGGACAGTGCACATCGGGTCTTGCGCAGCTTCCAACGCAGCATTCTTGACTGAGAATAGGAGCAGCAATGCAGTGGAGCTAGAAGCAGATAGAAGACGAGGACAGAGTGGCTGATCTGCTGTTGCATGCAGACCAGCGCCGCTTGCATTAGGATGCCGTACGTTCACAACCGAGAGTTCTTGGCGATTTGAGCATACCGCCAGCCGCCTGGTTGTCGCTATAGAAGACCACCTGCCATTGACGCTACCGATCGATGAGGATGTGATGAGGATGAGGCAATCGTGGTAGAGGCTCACTGAGTCCAGAGACTGTGTCAAATCGATAATCGGCCTCCAAAACCTGATAAAAATAGCCCAGCTTCCTAATCAGGCAACGCAAAATTGGCTTGCTCAGGCAATTACTCTGCAGCTTCTTTGGCGGCCCCGAGAAATATCGGGTCTAGCATCGAAAGCGCTTGAGGAGATTGAATTCGAAGCCGATACTCGTCAGGAGATTGAGCAGGTGGACGTGAGCCTTGGAGTAATCTGTGTAGGACGTGGATATGACAGCGAGGTCAAAGGAAAGATCGGAACAGAACCAGCGGCAATCATAGGAAGGCGCCGATCTTCCATGTAGCTCAAACCGTGATTTCACCAAGTCAGTGAGCGACTCATCGAAAGAAACCGAGCAGTCATGGATGATATTGGCGCCATCAGAACGACTTGCAAATAGCACCAAGCATTTACTGACGTGAGACACGTTGAGACTGCGTAGCGAGAGTGAGTTTCTAAGAAAGCAGAGCGAACAAAGGTCACACTGCATTCATTTACGAGTAACGCATCCTTTTAGAATGGTGTAACGTTAGTTCGATCGAATTGGACGCGACCTCTGCATGACCCTACTTTTTTTCAAAGAATCTGAATAAATATGCAGATTGGCTTTTGAATTCGTGGGAATACGTAGCGAAGAAATCCAACTATCCAACTTTAATTGCAGAGTAGGCACAAGCCCTAGCTAATTAGCAAACAGGATCGGAAGGAAATCCAACCAGTAAGGCAAGTTGTCTTCTTTCTTTTCATGAAGGGGACGATTCAAATTTTCTACATTTTTCTGTCTACTTTTCTGTCTAAAAATAGCGGTAAACCCGTGAAACGCGAAGGAAGAAAAGGCCCAATTGTGTGAGTTTCTTTCCCCAAAAAACGGCTGTAAGAAAACAATGAAGCAAGAATGATTGGTCGTGGATGCGTTTATTTTATTGCATGAAATTCTTGTCAAAGGCCCGTTACTTAAAGCGCCTACAACACCAAACAGCAAACTGACTCAACTCATCAGTTTAGACTTCAGCAAGGCTGACATAATAACCTTTAATAAGACTAACAGTCATGCCACGAACTAAGGCTTCTATCAATGCTATATGTTTCATGCTGCTTACAAGTTTCTCAGGGGCTAGAGCCGTGGACTGCCCAGCTCCATTCAAGATCGAAGCGGGCAATTGCGTGCTGGTGAATCCGGAAGGAGACCTGAACTGGTGCGACGCCAATCGCTACTGCATCTCCATCGGAGGCGAGCTCATCAACTCGTATAGCTCGCTGACGCAGCTCGAGAACATGCCGTCGACCAACTGCACCAACTGCAGGATGTGGGTCGGAGTGACCGACCTGGCTGACGAGAGAAACATAAGCAGGTCAGGCTGGCAGCTGGTGAATGGCAAGGGAATTCTGCCGCTCAACGACTCGCTCTGGCAGAACGAACATCCCGACAACACTGACAACAACGACTGCGGAGCGACATCATCCAAAAGAGTGAATTTCAAGGCCATTCCCTGTTCGTACAAGAACGGCTTCGTGTGCGAGTTTTTGGAACCAGGCAGCCGCCAGCTACCCACAAGCGCCAAGTGGAAGCCGACTTGGTTTAAGAGAACGGACTTCAACCCGAGCACGGACTACTGCTACAGTGACCGGCTGCACGTGGCCAACTCGCTGGAGTGCCAGGCGGCTGCCCTGAGCTCCGGCTACAGCAGACAGGTGCTGTACAACAGCAAGCTGAGACTGTGCCGCCTGCTGCTATTCAGCGACGCCCAGGTCGAGGAGGAGATCGAGACGAGCGCCGACTGGGTCAAGTTCAGCATCGATTGACCAATCAAACAGCCTTATCAGGAAAACTCAAGTCAAGTTAACTCGTAAACAATGAGATATTAATCTTCACACATAACTGAATATAACTTATTCGGGCTACGTCGCTACGAGCGTACGGGTTTGTTAGAAAAGAGGATCATTAGATGTCGCAGCACCAATAAATTGACCTGAAGACCTTTTAACGGCTTCTTGGAACCTTTTAACGGATTCTTGGAACCCGGCTTCCTGGAAACTTTTATCGGCTTCTTGGAAACTTTTAACGGCTTCTTAACTAGGCTTCTTGGAACCAGGCTTCTTGGGACCTTTTAACGGCTTCTTGGGACCTAATAACAGCTTCTGGGAACCACGTATTTTAAACCTTATGTTAGGCAGACAAAAAAGTAACCCATTTAGCGCGTGGAAATTCTAAAAATCTATAAACTTTTAAAAGTGCTAAACGGGAAAGGGCTTCTGTCATAAACTTTTTTTGCAAGTCAAACCGTCTAATTAATTATTGATAATTAATGGTAATGATAATAATGGATGGATTCCTCAACTTTAGAAGCGTCACCGCATTCATCAACTACTTGAGAAACGAAAAGGGTTTTTGAGACACGTTTTTTGTCGACGATGCGAAGGCAAAATTGTCAGAGCTTAATTATTTATTTACTTAAAGGCGTGCAAACAATAGACCAGAAACGCGCACAAGAGCTAACCATACAAGCTTAGCTAGCTGAAAAAACTCATTATTTTACCGCAACATTACCCCGACACAGGGCTTAAAATTAAGAAATTACCCTTTTTATTGGAGCTAGTGAATGCCTTGGTATGACATTTTAATACTAAATTGCTTACAGTTTTATTAAAATTAATTCAAAATCAATTCTTAGGCAGCATACAGGGTGGATAGTTAGATAATAATAGATAAAAATACAGCTAGACGTATTGATAGATAGGCGGATCAATAAATAGACATGAATAAACTGATAGATACTTAGACAGATCTACAGACAGAGAGAGAGACAGACAGACAGATAGATAGATAGATAGACAGATAGATAAATAGATAGAACTTGGTTACAATAACCGAGATAATATTATTGCTTAATCTGTCTTAAAAGTAGAACAACAAAGGGCGGCGGGAAATCCCCCCCCCCTGATAATTTTTTTGCTGCGCCCGAACGGAGCAACGCTAGCACACGAAACTGAAGAACACGGGGCAAACTTTTTGTTGCGCATCTTCTGAAACCAGAACCAAGTCGACAGCCCTTCAGACTGTCGAGGTATTCAACGGTTCTGACGAAAGGTCTGATTTTTCCCATAAGCGCTAGTGTATTTCATACACCCCTAAACACGAATTAGCACTGCGCCAGGCCTTCAAACTTTATCAGCACGTCACCCGAATGTGCCTGCATCAGCTCCAACTTCGGTGGCCACCGCCCTTTATCTAGACGGAGCTGCTGGACCTTCAGCAGGGTGCCACCAGCCGACTAGCGACACCCTGATGCGAAACTTAATCTAGAAAATTTAAGAGCGCGAAATCAAAGAAATTTCATACCATTGTTTATAAGTAGTTGAAAAGTTACAAATATGAGTTCAGTGAAAAAATTATTTTAAAAATTATTTTCTTTATATTTGTATTTAAAAATATGAGGCAAGCCTACAGAATAAAATGATATAAAAATAGTGCGACTGTCATGGTTACAAAAATAGTGTTCGCTTTTTGTAAATATTAATAAAAACAAACGCGTTAGATTCACGGCAAACATTAAAAAAACTACTAGAATAAATAATTAATAATAAAATCCTGCCGTAACGAATAATATTAAACGGTTGTGTATAAAAAAATAGAGGATTTTTATTGATATGGAAGCACATGGAATGAATGGTTTACAACAAACTTACTGTCAATCAATCAATCAATCAATCAATCAATCAAATTCAGAATTGAATAGCCACCAGCTTCTTGGACCAGGCGTCGGCAGATTCGGCGCAATCCAATATAAATTTGGCCACATTGGCTCTCGGCATTCGTCTGTCCGTGGCGCCTGGTACAAATTGACCTTCGACAGCCTTCAGTTCGCGCTGATCCAGGGGATCATTGATTAAATGTGGCGGCTTCACCACGGTGAAATTGATGTCCGAGCAGCGATCAATCAAATAGGCTTCGGCGCGAGCAAAATCGTCCATATTTCGTCCGAGGAATAGCGGCTTGATGAGCCATTCGAGAAGTTTCGGATGATCCGGATGGGAGACCGTGCAGTGGGCGGTCATCAGAATGAAGCGGCTCACCTTGGCTGAGCGCATGGCTTCGACAATGGCTGGGACGGCTTTGGTCATCAGGTCGATGGGGAACATGCTAGGGGTGGTGCCGAGGGCGGAGATGACCACGTTGCATCCTGCGGGACATAAATGGATCCCAATTTAGGATCTCGATAAATTACGGCGGATCCCTAATGCGAATGAGAATCATACTTGATTGTGACGGATGCCAATTTAGGATCGGAATGGTTCTGGAAGGATCCAAAATGAGGAACACACTAGATTGGAAAAATCCAATTGAGGATCAGAATGGATTATGCTAGATCCCAAATGAGGATCAGAATGGATTATGCTAGATCCCAAGTGAGGATCAGACTAGATGGTGACGGATCCCAAATGAGGATCAGAGTGGATTGTGCCAGATCCCAAATGAGGATCAGAATGGATTGTGCCAAATCCCAAATGAGGATCAGAGTGAAAGTGACGGATCCCAAATGAGGATCAGAGTGGAAAGTGACGGATCCCAAATGAGGATCAGAGTGGAAAGTGACGGATCCCAAATGAGGATCAGAGTGGAAAGTGACGGATCCCAAATGAGGATCAGAGTGAATTGGAAAAATCCCAAAAGAGGTTCAGAGTGGATAGTGACGGATCCCAAATGAGGATCAGAGTGAATTGGAAAAATCCCAAAAGAGGTTCAGAGTGGATAGTGACGGATCCCAAATGAGGATCAGAGTGAATTGGAAAAATCCCAAATGAGGTTCAGAGTGGAAAGTGACGGATCCCAAATGAGGATCAGAGTGGAAAGTGACGAATACAAATTAGGATCAGACTAAATTGGAAAAATCCCAAATGAGGATCAAATTGGATTGTTACGGATCCCAAATGAAGATTAGACTAAATTGGAAAAATCCCAAATGAGGATCAGAGTGGAAAGTGATGGATCCCAAATGAGGTTCAGAGTGGAAAGTGACGGATCCCAAATGAGGTTCAGAGTGGAAAGTGACGGATCCCAAATGAGGTTCAGAGTGGAAAGTGACGGATCCCAAATGAGGATCAGAGTGGAAAGTGACGAATCCAAATTAGGATCAGACTAAATCGGAAAAATCCCAAATGAGGATCAGAGTGAGTTGGAAAAATCCCAAATGAGGATCAGAGTGGATAGTGACGGATCCCAAATGAGGATCAGACTGGCAAATAAGCATTAAAATGAAATTTAAGTAAAAAAATATTAATAACCTGTAAAAGCCTCAACCAGCTGCTTCTGGGACTCCTCTCCGGCAGCGTTGGACATGTCGGTCACATTTTTAACGGTCAAACCAGATTTGGCCAGGCGCTCCTGGCCCAGCCTTTCGGGTCGACGGACCACGGCGACCACCTCGTGGCCGCGGGTCAGAGCCTGGTCCACCAGCAGCAGCCCCGTAGGTCCTGTGGCACCGAGTATGGCCAGTTTTAGCGGCATTTTGTTTGCAGCGGTGATTTGCTGATCTGCAAGGGGTTAAAATCAATCACTAAAACAGTCTCTGACCCCACATCATCAATCACTAAAACAGTCTGACTCCACATCACTAAAACAGTCTATGACTCCACATCATCAATCACTAAAACTGTCTATGACTCCACATCATCAATCACTAAAACTGTCTATGACTCCACATCATCAATCACTAAAACTGTCTATGACTCCACATCATCAATCACTTAGTCTATGACCCCACATCATCAATCACTAAAACTGTCTATGACTCCACATCATCAATCACTAAAACTGTCTATGACTCCACATCATCAATCACTAAAACTGTCTATGACTCCACATCATCAATCACTAAAACAGTCTATGACTCCACATCATCAATCACTAAAACAGTCTATGACTCCACATCATCAATCACTTAGTCTATGACCCCACATCATCAATCACTAAAACAGTTTATGACCCCAAATCATCAATAAATAAAACAGTCTGACTATAACCCATCACTGTTCAAAACTGTCCATAACCTGTCAAAGATGAATACTGCCTATAGCCAACAGTATCATAACTAACCTTTATTCCCTTAGCAATCATTCCGAAAATCATATTCGCTTAGCCTCCAGGGACCAAATCTTTTATAGAAATAATTGAAAACAAATCCCAAACGATGAA
>CATNEM010000142.1:550000-650000 GCA_950096795.1 Macrostomum cliftonense
AGACACACAGGCAGACACACAGGCAGACACACAGACAGACAGACAGACACACAGACAGACAGACAGGCAGACAGACATGTAGACAGTCAGACAGACAGACAGACAGTCAGTTAGACAGACAGACATACAGGCAGACAGACATGTAGACAGTCAGACAGACAGGCAGACAGACAGACAGACAGACAGGCAGACAGACAGGCAGACAGACAGACAGACAGACAGACATACAGGCAGACAGACAGACAGTCAGACAGACAGACAGACAGACAGACAGACAGACAGACAGGCAGACAGACAGACAGACAGACATACAGGCAGACAGACAGACAGTCAGACAGACAGACATACATGCAGACAGTCAGACACAGACAGACAGACATGCAGACAGACAGACAGACGGACAGACAGAAGAAAAAACACAGGGACAAACGGAACAAAAAATGGGACAGACGGCAGCACACAGACATGCCTAACCATCGCGCCACAAGAAAAACCTAGATTCGCACTAACCTTGGCGGAGTCGGCAGCCTTGGCCTTCTTATCACCCTGCGGTTCCTTGTTTCCAACGTAGTAGCTGGCCTTGACAGGCTTGCCAGCCAGCAGGTGGCCGGACAGGCCCTCCAACAGAGTCTGGGCGGCGGCGGTGCCAGCCAGCCGGACGATGGCCTGGCCGCGGTGAGCATTTCCCGGGGCGCCTTTCTTAATCAGCAGCTGGGCGGAGATCAGCTCGTCCGCTCGGCCGCCAAGTTTAGATTTGGCCAAACTAATCAACGAGGCCTCATTGATTTCGGCGGGCAAGTTGGACACGAATAGAGTTGAATTGTCGGTATTGCCCGGCAACGGGGAGCTGCCCATTTGTTGCAGCAGACGATCCGGCTTGCCGGCCAGATGGCAGGCAGCCAATTGACGGCTTTTATAAGCGGCGCCCTGGCATTTGGCCAGAGCGGCCGAGGCGTCCTGAGCCGTCGATAGGCCCAGAATAGCCACGGGCGAGTCTAGAACGGCGGCGCTGACGTAGGCAACTCCGCGCTTGCTTAAATAGTTCTTCAAATCCGATACGTTTGTGTTGGCTTCTAGGTTGCCTAGCAACACGTAGTGCGCGGCCTTAGCAACCGGCACTTCGGCGCCGTTGATCGCGGCCGCGCTTTTAGCGGCCGGCTTTGAGCTTTTCTTTTGCTGCTCTTCATCATCTTCTTCAGAATCTTCATCGTCTTCGTCTTCTTCATCTTCTTCATCTTCTTCATCGTCATCCTCTTGTTGCTTGGCAACCGAGGCCGATTTCTTAGCTACAGGCGACTGCTCTTCTTCTTCGTCATCTTCGTCGTCTTCCTCGTCATCGTCATCATCTTCATCCTCCTCCTCTTCATCCTCCGAGTCCGACTCCTGTTTTTTGTTACCGACTGGGACCTTGATTTTTTGTTGCTTAGCAACCGGCATCGGTTCCTCTTCAGAATCGCCCTCGTCACTTGCGTTTTCTTCCTCAGCATCATCGTCGTCTTCACTTTCGTCTTCCTCATCATCATCTTCAGTTTTCTTAGCCGGAGTCTGTTGCTTAGCAACTGGCGTCTGCTGCTTAGCAACCGGTGTCTGTTGCTTAGCAACCGGTGTCTGCTGCTTGGCAACTGGTGTCTGCTTCTTAGCAACGGGTGTGTTTTGCTTAGCAACCGGTGTCTGCTGCTTAGCAACTGGAGCCTCATCAGACTCGCTGTCGATATCGTCATCATCGTCATCTTCATCGGACTCATTATCGACATCCATCAGCTGCTGTTGCTTAGCAACTGGCGTCTGCTTTAACTTGCTCGGCATCGGTGCAACTATCGGGTTAGTTGGCATCGTTTCGCCGTCGTCAGAATCGCCCGAGTCGGTTCCCTCTGAGTCGGCCGTGGCCAGATGGGCCGCCGGTTTTTTTCCCGGGGACGGAGCCGGCTGGGATTTGGCTAGCGGCGACTTGCCCGCCTTGCCCTGCTGCTGCTTTTTCTTCATCGACACCATGTTGGCTTCTTGATTTGGATTTATTTGTTTTCCTTTGCTATTGAAGGTCTCAAACGCCTAAAATCTGGAATAAAACAAAAACAAGATAACCAAAATAATCAAAATCATAAAAAACAAAATATAAAATACATCTACCTATCTATCTATTTATCTATTTATATCGATTCTAATCAATATTACCGATCTATCTGTCTGTCTATCTATCTATCTATCTATCTATCTATCTAACTATCTATCTATCTATCTATCTATCTGTCTAACTATCTATCTATCTATCTATCTATCTATCTATCTATCTATCTATCTATCTATCTATCTATCTATCTATCTATCTATCTATCCATTCACCTATCTATCTACCTACCTACCTACCTACCTATCTATCTATATCTATGTATCTATCTATCTATCGATCGATCGATCTATCTGCCAATCAATCAATTTATCTATGGAGCATCTAACTGTCGATAAATATTCTATGGATCTTCTTGAAAACATTATTTGAACAATCTGTAAATTACATTTACTTATAAGTAACTACTACCAAGAAAAAGATAAAACAAGCTTGAAACACCATTAGATAAATAAGATAATTTATTTATAGAAAAAGCAACGAGCAAATCAATGCCGTAAAAATTTTCTCAGATTTTTAAACGGATAAAAATGAGTATTAGAATTTTAAAATTCGAAAAATAAAACTGACTCCACGATCACTAATTATCTTTTTTAAAAAAATACTCGTAATAACGCCAGAAAAAAGCCACAATAGAAAAAGCGACGAAATGGTTGTGCACAAAAAACTAGCATAAAAGAAAGAATACCTGGAACCAAAGTCTATCAAAAAATATAGGAAAAAATATTGCCTATTCGCGTTAATAATTGAAACACTTGCGAAACAGTTGAATTTAAGCACCTTATAATGTAAAACTTGAATAATGCACAAAATTTTGATGAAGATAATTATACAATCAAAAACTAATACTAGCTATTTCCGTGTTTAATAATAAAAAAACAATGTAAAACAGATCAAGTTAATGGAGCTTATTAAGTACACACACACATATGCTATTGGATAGAGATCAACTCAAAGGTGACGATCTGTGTCCTTCATTTAAAGCAGTTAAAAAAATACTGATGAAATTATGTTACAGTAAAAAATTACATATTGCATCATGGTTAATCATTCCAATTGACTTAGGCGGGCGTAGAGAGCCTCATAGAAGCGTCTCTGCTCCTCCTTGGACACTCTGGCTAAACTACTGCGCTCTTTAGGCAATTTGCCCAGCCGTTTGCCCAAACCCACCAGGGCCTGAGCGCCGTCGCTAATGACGGGAATCCGATCAACAATGCCCTCCCACAATAAGCCGCGGCCGCAGATCACATCGCAATGATCCCAGTGATTAGTGACTGATTGGGCGGCAATCGCTATTGACTCGCTGTACCAAATGCCGCGTTGAAATTTCACCGGTGTCTGAGATTGAGGATTCTGTTCGGCGCTGTTTGAATCTTCTTTTTCTGGAAGCAATTTTCGACACTAATTTGGACAGTTAATATATATCTGTAACCTAGAAAAGCAAGTCGCTACACAACAATTTATGATCGTGAAGAGCCTCAGAAAGCTGATTTTAAATACAAAAAGGCTTAAGTCTTTATAGTCTTTATAACCGAAATGCATAAATTCTCTTGTAGCATAATTTCGTAGTGAGCCTTACAAAGAAGATTTTAGCCAGACGCTTAGATATCGTATTGTAGGTAGCCTCACATTGGCAATCTCAATTCACACCATTGAGGAAGCTGAGATATGATATCGCATCGTAGGGAGCCTCACATTAGCGATCTTAGCCTGACATAGCATTTCACACCACCATTAAGGAAGTTTAGATATGATATCGCATCGTAGAGAGCCTCCCATTAGTGTCTTAGCCTGACACAGCAATTCACACCATTGAGGAAGCTTAGATATGATATCGCATCGTAGGGAGCCTCGCGTTAGCGATCTTAGTCTGACATAGCAGTCAGCTATAAAAATTCTTAGATCGTAGAGAGCCTCAAACAGAGCGGACGTCACCAATATGTAATTGAAATTTGGCACTGGCGTACCTAGCCCCATTTAAACCGAATAATTGAGTACTCTTACCAGACTTATTAGCACTATTATTTCTAGTTTCGTCCGGCACAGACAGACAGACCACCGTCCTTGGCAGAGGACCATTAGGCGCTATCTGACTAGCCAGCGGCACCAAACCGTCGCTTAATTTCCAATTTCGTACTTTAGACCAGCCGGGTGGCGGCGCAGGTGAATAGTTGCGTTTGCGCATATACAAATAGGGCCCGGCCATGAATGTTTTCACCTGAGTATAACTGGAACAAGCGGCCGTATAGCTCAAATAATACGTATCTGGATGGTCGGCCACCAGTGCGTTAAATTTCTCAGCTGAATGCAACGTCAAATCGTAGGCTAAATTGTCCTGGCCTAATAGAAATCCACTGTCGGACATGCACTTTCTTAAGCGATTGAAGTCGGCAAAATCTTCCTACAATTTTTTTAACGAAATTTAAAATTTATTCTAGAGTGATAGTCAAATAATAAACAAGAGTGATACAAAGAGTAAACAAGATTGATACAAAGAGTAACCCTATGAGTGACACAAAGAGAAAGCTTTAAGAGTGATACAAAGACTAACCATAAGTGTGACACAAAGACTCACCAAGAGTGATACAAAAAGTAACTCTAAGAGTGATACAAAGAGTAACTCTAAGAGTGATACAAGGATTAATCCTAAGAGTGAAACAAAAAGTAACCCTAAGGGTGAAACAAAGAGTAACCCTAAGGGTGAAACAAAGAGTAACCCTAAGGGTGAAACAAAGAGTAACCCTAAGGGTAAAACAAAGAGTAACCCTAAGAGTGATACAAAGAGTAACTCTAAGAGTGATACAAGGAGTAATCTTAAGAGTGAAACAAAGAGTAACCCTAAGGGTGAAACAAAGAGTAACCCTAAGGGTGAAACAAAGAGTAACCCTAAGGGTAAAACAAAGAGTAACTCTAAGATTGATACAAAGAGCCACCAAGCAGAGATGACGAAGTGAAAAGAATCATACAATCAGCAGGCAAACAGATCAAACGAGAGAACCCGCACCTGGTGCAAATTAAAGTGCTCTAATTTCCACAGCAGCATCCGCCTACGCTCGCTAGCCGGGAAGCCAAACGCGGAACCCAACGTATCGATCATGCTAACCATTGGCACAAGGCTGGACAGACCAAACAAGCCGGATTCAACGTCGCATCCGGCCAAATACGACGCGGTTGAACCATTCATGGGAGCCATGATGCAGGTGACGGATTTCACCCAGCCGGCTGTGGTGCCCCTGTTCCAATAGTCCAGATGGAGCAGGTGCTGCAACATGCGTATTGTGTTGCCGCCGGCCGAGTGACCGACAAAGTGCAACGGTCGGGCCTCGCTCCACCAGGGGTAGAGCGGCTTCTCTGAGAAGTCTCGACCGAATCTGTTGCGCATGGTTGAATATGGAATATCAGTCTTTGTATCACTCTTGGTTAGTCTTTATCACTCTTGTTTACTCTTTGTATCGCTCTTGTTTACTCTTTGTATCACTCTTGTCTTTACTCTTTGTATCGCTCCTGTTTTTACTCTTTGTATCACTCTTGTTTACTCTTTGGATCACTCTTGTCTTTACTCTTTGTATCACTCTTGTTTACTCTTTGTAACACTCTTGTCTTTACTCTTTGTATCGCTCCTGTCTTTACTCTTTGTATCACTCTTGTTTACTCTTTGAATCACTCTTGTCTTTACTCTTTGTATCACTCTTGTTTACTATTTGTAACACTCTTGTCTTTACTCTTTGTATCGCTCCTGTCTTTACTCTTTGTATCACTTTTGTTTACTCTTTGTATCACTCTTGTTTACTCTTTGTAACACTCTTGTCTTTACTCTTTGTATCACTCTTGTTTACTCTTTGTATCACTCTCGTTCTTACTATTTGTATCACTCTTGTTTACTCTTTGTATCACTTTTTGTTAGTCTTTGTCTTCTGTTTTAACGCCTACATGTACATGTCTGTAACACCGTCTTTCTGTCTGTCAGTCTGCTCTGTATATTTTTCGATAACTGTATTTGTGTCCGTCAGTCTGCTCTGTCAATTTGTATAAAATGGCCACACGGTCTAAAAGACCGGTATAAAAGGTATAAAAGACCACACGGTCTTTCTGCCTCTCAGACCTCTTATTTGTCTGTCAACAGTCTGTTACACTGTCTGCTTGTGTCAGTCCGACTATTTGTATGAAGTGGTTTTTTGTCTTTCAGTCTGTCAAGCTCACTGTTTGCCTGACTGCTACATTTCTTTCTTCCATTATGACACTGATCAAAGTTGGTAATCAAGTAAGAAAGCTCACCTATTGTGGCCATACTGCAAACTGTGCCCAATACCATAGTCAACCTGACAGCCAACAATCTGGGCAAAGAGTTCGCAGGCCCTATCATGATAAGAACTAATAGGACCAACAGAAGCTTCCAGCACAAGTAAGCCATGAAAATTAGTGTCCCGATCAATAGCCGTCTCCCAATAGTGCAGGCGACCTTTCGGCGTCAGCATTTCGTCTGGCCCGAAGCCGAATAGGCCGTGTACAAGCACCACCGGCGGCTGGCTGCAATCTCGAAGCTGATCGAGACTGGGCCTAACCGGAACTATACCGGTTAGAGGCGGCGGTTCGCGATATTCAGCAGACCCGTGCGAATTGGATTCGCTCAACAGGCGATCGGCTTTTTGACGAATCTCCGTTAAGCTATTCCGAACTGTGGACCATAGCGGACGAATTTGACGATAATTTTCAGTGGGATGTTGGATCTTGGGATTCTGATCCTCATCTGTACTAGCCGGTGGAAATGAAGATGAAGCTGAGATATCCACTGGTTCTACCAACGGAGAATCTTCTACTACTAATAACGAAGAGTTTAAGCATGCCAATGAATCTTCTTTCGAAGTTGGTTGCCAAGCCTCGGCAGTTCGAGGCCTAATAGGCGAGGCTGACAAGTCTTTGTTCTCCAGTTTGTTTGCGTCTGTTGACTCTTTGTTATTAGCCAAAGTGTGTGCTCCAGTATTATTAAGTGAAATTTTATAGATTTAGATAGAAAAATAATCCAATCGGTTGGAAATCACCATTGGTTTGAAGAGCTGAAATTAAATAAAATTTTAATATTTGATTCCTCAAATCATCGATAAAAGTACTTAAAAAAACTCGCTTGAAAAAACACTAGCTATACCTAGAGAATGTTAATTACTAATCAACCATTTGATAACTGTTTGTAAAACTTAAAAACTACTCTTAACAAAGTTAAAATCTCTTTTTAACTTAACTTAAAGATTGGTTTAGATAAAAATAAACTACAAGTAAAAATTGATTTTAGTGTCTAGTTTTTTAGGTTTTTAGCGACGAAGTTCTTAACGGAATTCTTCCCGTTCTAAGTCTAAGAAAATCTTTTCTATTGTCTTTAGCATTGCACTGTAATAAGTATTTCTATAGTAACTTTCCCAGTAAAATCTTTGACATTTGAAATTTACAGCCCTCGGATGCGCTGCGACTATGCAAATTGGCTGTACATATCTGGTCGATAGATTAGTTGTAATATTTATGAAAATAGAAATGAAATAAAATCAAAGCGAAAATATTAAAAAAATAATTTATTTGGAACGCATATTTATATTTTTATTCCGTCAATAGCGAGAAAAAACATTAGCACTTAACATAGAAAATGTTTGTTTTTTTAGTTTAAAATGCCAATATTAAATAATCAGTAAGCAACAAAATGCCATTCATTATCTAAGCATCAATGCTAAACAGCCGGTAGCCCAACTGAGAGCAGACGTCGATACGGGAGCCCAGACCGCAGCCAGTGAAACGCCAATCTCGAACCGACGCACTCTTCATGTCGCTAAGCGGCGGGCCCAGGCAGGCAACAGACAAAGTCTGCCTGCAGGATAGACGACTCTTAGCAACTAAATCGCCTGTCACAGAGGATATCTGTCCAATAATTGACGAATTACCACCAACTAATAGACGATCGCACGGCGAGAATTCCGCACAAAATGGCGTAAATTCTACTTTAATACTAATACTACTACTAGTAGCATTAGCAGTTGGCGCCGATTCAAATTCCGGTTGCCAGGCGACGGTGACAGCCGGTTCGGTCAAATTGGCGCTATGCCAAATAGCTAGTCGAGGTCCGCCGCCGCAGGCAAACCAATCTGCGCTGTCAGTTCGACAGGCCAGACAGGTTAGCCAGTTGCCAAGGCCCGGCCTAGCAACCGTTTCCGGAGCAGCCAAAGCCGGTTGAAAACTGGCTCGAACTGAACGCTGGCGAGCATCTAACAGACGTACGAAACCGGCCTCGTCAGAGCAGACAGCCGTCGAGCTGGAGGCGGACGCCGCGGTGGCAACACGCAGAATTGGCGACAAAGAATTTGTCATATTCGACGGGTTGCCCGAGCCTCTAGTCGAATTATCTGCCAGTGTAGAAATAGCAATCTCATGCTTGAATTGTAGAGGAGATGCAGAGAAGTTGTAGCCTAGTGGCTAGGGCGCCTGTCTCATGACCCGAAGGTCGTGGGTTCGAGTCCCGGCCCTAGGAGACAATTTGTGCCCTTGAGCAAGGCACTTAATCCCGCATTGCTTCAGTCCAACCCAGTTGAGATCGGGTACCAGTTTGAGCTGGGTAAATTTAGTGTGGGTGTTGCGGCCCCTCCAACCCGTCAGGACTGAGCAGCTGTACACAGCCCTCGGATGCGCCGCGCAACTAGCTGCGGCTATGCCGTGGGCTGTACATCTGATCTGATCATGCTTGAATATTTCTAGATTTTTTATATCCCATTATTATATGACCTATTGTTCATATTGCTCATCACATTTATGTTCCTTAAGATTTCATATTCCTTAATAATTTACTGTCAACTCACCGAAACTCCACGTCCGAAGCAAGCAACCGCCGTGACCCAAATCGTACAATCTAACACAGCCATCCTCGCAGCCAACAATCAATTGATTAGCCTCATTGGCAAAAAGCGGCGCCAGAGAGTTCACCGTGGCGCCAGACGAGTCCAAGCGCCACCTAGGACTGATAGGACTATCATCTAAGCGTAGCAAGTCGCTCCACGCGTAGCCAAGCACGCCGTTGGCATAGCCAGCCGCTAGAAAGCCATTGTGACTTCTGTCAGTAGCCACCGTAGCTAATGAATAAATACCGCCAGCAATGCCATTACCATCATCTTTGTCGGTAGCTTTAATTATTTTACTAGGCAATTGAACTGGTACGTCGCCGTCGATACTACTATTGGTACTACTCGTTCTAGTAATATCGCACAATATTATATGACCGAAATTAGTTGAATAGGCGACAAATTCTTTGTCTGGCGAAGCTGCCTGACTATAAAATAATAAGTGGGCTCGTTCGGCATTGGAAATGGCTGACGGTGAAGAGTTGTTGGCGGCTTCGTCTTGCTGATTGAATTTCATTGTGAGTTGAAACGGTGTAAGCACTTTGTGTTTTATATAAAGACTGAAAAGGAACAAAATATTCTGGTGAGCTTAACCAAATTAGAAAATATAAAAAAAATTGCAACCTCAATTGAACCGACTACATTTTTCTGAAGTATGGCTACTAACACGCATTTATGATTCTATGGCCTCTAACACGCACTAATGATTCTATGGCCACTAACACGCACTAATGATTCTATGGCCGCTAACACGCACTAATGATTCTATGGCCACTAACAAGCATTAATAATTCTATGGCCACTAACAAGCATTAATAATTCTATGGCCGCTAACACGCAATAATAATTCTAATGCCACTAACACACACTAATGATTCTATGGCCACTAACACGCATTAATAATTCTATGGCCACTAACAAGCATTAATAATTCTATGGCCACTAACAAGCATTAATAATTCTATGGCCGCTAACACGCAATAATAATTCTATGGCCACTAACACGCATTAATAATTCTATGGCCACTAACAAGCATTAATAATTCTATGGCCGCTAACACGCAATAATAATTTTATGGCCACTAACACGCAATAATAATTCTAATGCCACTAACACACACTAATGATTCTATGGCCGCTAACACGCACTAATGATTCTATGGCCACTATCACGCACTAATGATTCTATGGCCACTATCACGGAATAATAATTCTATGGCCGCTAACACGCAATAATAATTTTATGGCCACTAACACGCAATAATAATTCTAATGCCACTAACACACACTAATGATTCTATGGCCGCTAACACGCACTAATGATTCTATGGCCACTATCACGGAATAATGATTCTATGGCCACTAACACGCAATAATGATTCTATGGCCACTAACACGCAATAATGATTCTATGGCCACTAACTCGCATTCATGAGTCTATAGCACTTAACACGTATTTATGATTCTATGGCCATTTTAGCAAATATTTTACGCTAGTATGATGGAAATATATATATATTAATAATCAAAATTTCGTAGCTCACACATTTGATTTTTCGCCTTAACCAACCTTAAACTAGAAAATTTTATACCCTACGAGTAAAAACAAAATGATTAAACAACAACGAAAACAATGAGCAAGTTGATGCAATAATATTTTTCTCTTTACTTTCATTTCAGTTTAGGATGCGCCAATTGCAAGCAAAGACAGTATTAGGAAAAAAACACAAAAATATTGAGAAGCAGATTTTGTGCTCAAATCTTAGGAAGAATATTAGTTACACGTGTGAATTAGACCAGCCTTTTTTCATCAGAACAACAGGCAAAAAAACTTTGTGCGCGCTTCTAAAACAATGCTGTGTGTCATTGAGTAAAATATTATCAATAAATTTTTTTGTTTACAGTGTTACTAAACAAAATAATATTAATTTTTGGTCAATAATATTTTCAATCAAGCGACTGAGTCGCTCCTGTCGCCATTAGAAGCTCCGGGATGACTCGAAGCATCGTCAATTGGCGAAGAAGAATTAGCGACAATGGCGGCGCCTGGTTGCCGATGGGCACGCTGACTCAGACTGATGGCTTCAGTCACTCCACCGGCTTCGTCAGCGAGGCTGCTTCTGCCGGACTGCGAGGGCCGATGGGACGGTGGCTCAGTCAGTCAGTCAGTCAGTCAGTCAGTCAGTCAGTCAGTCACTCACCCTGTCAGTCAGTCAGTCAGTCAGTCAGTCAGTCAGTCAGTCAGTCACTCACCCTGTCAGTCAGTCAGTCAGTCAGTCAGTCAGTCAGTCAGTCAGTCAGTCAGTCAGTCAGTCACTCACCCTGTCAGTCAGTCAGTCAGTCAGTCAGTCAGTCAGTCAGTCAGTCAGTCAGTCAGTCAGTCAGTCAGTCAGTCAGTCACTCACTCACTCTGTCAGTCAGTCAGTCAGTCAGTCACTCATCCTGTCACTCAGTCAGTCAGTCAGTCAGTCAGTCAGTCAGTCAGTCAGTCAGTCAGTCAGTTAGTCAGTCAGTCAGTCACTCACCCTGTCAGTCAGTCAGTCAGTCAGTCAGTCAGTCAGTCAGTCAGTCAGTCAGTCAGTCAGTCAGTCAGTCAGTCAGTCAGTCAGTCAGTCAGTCAGTCAGTCAGTCAGTCAGTCAAATGTAATTTAGACACAGAATCTAGCAGAACTACTTCAAATTGGTTAATTTTGCAGTAGCAGGGAAACCAAATATCCGCGATGCTGCAGCCGGAACCCCCTTAAGGCAAGGAGCAAATTAGTTTCCCCAAGCTGCCTTAACTAACTTACTACAGGAAAGGAGAAAAACTAGCCGCGCCGGTCAAAACTGATGAGAGTTTTTTTAGCGCTAGTTTTAGCACGCAGAATTTTAATATGCCTTGCGCAGTCCAAAGGGACCCAGTGGTTATTTTTTTTGTCGCACACACACACCAAAGCGCCAGTATAAATTGCTGGGAGCGAGAGAGAAAGAGAGAGAGAGAGCTAGGGGGGGGGAGGTCAGCCGCTCCAATTTGCAGTTGACGCCATCCATCTGAGCAGCCGACAGTGAACGTCACGATGCCATAGAAGCGGCGCTAAATTCCCGAGAATTACAGGCGGGCGCCGCCACTTCCCTCTCTCCTCCCCTTGATAATACCCGGAGCATGAGGAAAACTAAACATGTCACCCGGCAGTGTAAGCTGTGTGCGAGCTTGGCTATTTTTTTGGTTGTTATCTAAAGCTCGAGAGCCACTGAAAGCTGAGAGAGGGAACATCCTAGCAACTAAAACGGGAAAACGTTGGTCGTTAGGGAAAATGTTAATCGAAAAAAATTGAGGGTGTAGATGAGGCGGGATGACTCTAGATAGGGTAAGGAGATAAATTGAACTATTATTAGAACTAGCTTTAACCAACAAGAATAGCTTAATAATATCGCAAATCAACAACAGGCTCTGAATCATAAACAGCTTACTTCTGGAGCTTTGATTGCAAAAAGCATATTAGCGAGAAAATAAATTAGGTTGTTAGATAATGAGGGTAGATAGACGCGGTAGCTAGATAGTGGTTTTGATAATGAGGGTAGATAGACACGGTAGCTGGATAGGGGTTTTGATAATGAGGGTAGATAGACACTGTAGCTAGATAGGGGTTTTGATAATGAGGGTAGATAGACACGGTAGCTAGATGGGGGTTTTGATAATGAGGGTAGATAGACACTGTAGCTAGATAGGGGTTTTGATAATGAGGGTAGATGGACACGGTAGCTAGATGGGGGTTTTGATAATGAGGGTAGATAGACACGGTAGCTAGATGGGGGTTTTGATAATGAGGGTAGATAGACACGGTAGCTAGATGGGGGTTTTGATAATGAGGGTAGATAGACACTGTAGCTAGATAGGGGTTTTGATAATGAGGCTAGATAGACACGGTAGCTAGATGGGGGTTTAGATAATGAGGGTAGATAGACACGGTAGCTAGATAGGGGTTTAGATAATGAGGCTAGATAGACACGGTAGCTAGATGGGGGTTTTGATAATGAGGCTAGATAGACACGGTAGCTAGATGGGGCTTAGATAATGAGGGTAGATAGACACGGTAGCTAGATGGGGGTTTTGATAATGAGGCTAGATAGACACGGTAGCTAGATGGGGGTTTAGATAATGAGGCTAGATAGACACGGTAGCTAGATGGGGCTTAGATAATGAGGGTAGATAGACACGGTAGCTAGATAGGGGTTTTGAAAATGAGGGTAGATAGACACTGTAGCTAGATGGGGGTTTAGATAATGAGGTAGATAGACGCGGTAGCCAGATGGGGGTTTAGATAATGAGGGTAGATAGACACGGTAGCTAGATAGGGCTAAGATAATGAGGGTACATAGACACGGTAGCTAGATAGGGCTAAGATAATGAGGGTACATAGACACGGTAGCTAGATAGGGCTAAGATAATGAGGGTACATAGACACGGTAGCTAGATAGGGCTAAGATAATGAGGGTACATAGACACGGTAGCTAGATAATAGCATGTGGCATAAAAAGAAACAGTGAAAAAGGGAGGGAGAACACAGAAAGAGGCGTCTAGACAGACACAAATCAGATAGTGCCATATTCTCAAAATGCATTCCAGAAACCAAGGAAGATATCAAGATATCAAAATTCGCAAAACTGCTGCCGCTGAAAGTTAGCTGACAGTTCATCAAAAAATCACCCTCGAAGACTGATTTATGGCACGCGTGTCACAAAAAAACAATATTTCGAGCTGCCGAGTGTAGCAAATAGATAGATAGCTAGCTAAGATAGATAGCTAAGATTTCGGATTTTAGAGAAAAAAAACTAGCTAAGTAACACCTGCTACTGAATCTCAGCTGTGTGGACTAAAATAAAGAACCCACGATCAGTCCAATAAAAATGGGATATTCATATCTGAATAAGCTAGAAGCTAAAAATTGCCTCGTTAACCTACCAGCTGCTGTCTAGCAGAGTCTTTGTTAAAAGCCATTCGAAGTCCAAGAATACCGCAACAGGCGGCAGCATCGGCGCCAGCGTCAGCAACTGCCGCAGCCTCGTCGGCGGTGCCACCAGCGGGCGCCTTGTCGGCCTTATTAGATGCCGGATATTGCGGGTTCAGCTTTGGCGGATCGAACTGCAGCGACTGCAGGTCGGCCTGATCTAAGTCGACAAATTCGCGACCCTGAAATTTAATTAACTTTTTTTGTTTTAAAACACGAATTCCGAATGATTGGAGTTGGCGCCAATTAAAACCTTACCGTTGTCCGCTCCAGGCAAGTCAGCAGATGATGGTGCTGTCTTTCAAAGGGACCGGCGGCAGTCTGGGCGGCGGCTGCTGCTGCGGCGCTATTTTTGTCTAAAGCGTCGTTCGAGACGGCGTCGGCCAAAGCGGCCGAAGCAGAGGCGCTGCAGCGAAGTTTGCTAGCAATGAAAGCGGCTCCGGATGTGGCTTTGGCCAGGCGGATGCGAGCCAGGCGCGATTTCTGAGGAGTTTGCACGGTTGTACACCAAATATGGGGAAATTTGATGGCCTCTACTAGGCTAAACTTCTTGTGCTGTGTGTATTTATTAATTCATCTTTCTATTAATTTATCTAGATGTGTCTATACATATATCTATCAATCAATCAATCAATCCATCTTTCCATCTATCTATGTATGCATCGATGAATGTATGTATCTATTTATCTATTTATTTATCTATCTACCTATCTACCTATCTATCTATCTATCTGTCTATCGATCTATCTGTCTATTTATCTATCTATCCATCTATCTATGTATGCATCTATGAATGTATGTATGTATCCATCTATCTATCTATCTATCTATCTATCTATCTATCTATCCGTCTATTTATCTATCTATCTATCAATCTATCAATCTATCTATCTATCTACCTATCTATCTATCTATCTACCTATCTATCTATCTATCTATCTATCTATCTATCTATCTATCTATCTATCTATCTCTCTATTTATCTACCTATCTACCTATCTATCTACCTATCTATCTATTAAACTTTTTACAAGTCAGTATATCTTTCAATTTATCAATAAATCAATCTATCTATATCTGTTTTTCTTTTAGATGTCTATCTAACTAATTCACACTGCACGCAATATGATAATCCAAAAAACAAAGACCTTCTGCGCTTTCCGCTTATCGGCCCGCTGATTCTGATGATAGATCCGCGAAAAATTGCTAACAATAACCGGCACGGGCAGGGCAATTACTAGTACGCCGGATAGGGAGCAAACTCCGCCGACTATTTTGCCCATTATCGTGGCTGGGACGATGTCTCCGTAACTGTCGAAAAACGGATGGGTGAGGGAATGAATAGTTCAAAATTGGCTGCCGAATTCGAAACGATTAAATAAATATTAAGAGCTTATACGCTTATATAATGCAACGTTAGAAAATAACCGAGCTTAGATAAAAGTACAAAAGCGCAACTAACAATATTCCCATGCTGTAGGCATTACAGAAATAGGAAAATTGGGCGAATTCCCAGAGCTGGAATTCTATCAAAAGGGGAGATACCTTTGTCTGACAGGTTGACAGCTAAACGAAATGGAACGCTAAGTACATGGACTTTTTTTGAACGGGAAAAATACCGAAAAGTTGAATCATTGTAAAAAAGCGATAACGTGACTTTTTAAGGGAGCTAATGTTAATTAGTTAATTTATGGTTTTTAACTTAAAAGAAAACTGAAGCTAAACTACACTATGCAATGAGGATCTGTGAAGGGGGTTTAGCTACACAATGCAATGAGGATCTGGGAAGGGGATTTACCTACACCATGCAATGAGGATTTGGGAAGGGGGTTTAGCTACACTATGCAATGAGGATCTGGGAAGGGGATTTAGCTACACTATGCAATGATGATCTGGGAAGGGGATTTAGCTACACCATGCAATGAGGATTTGGGAAGGGGGTTTAGCTGCACTATGCAATGAGGATCTGGGAAGGGGATTTAGCTACACAATGCAATGAGGATCTGGGAAGGGGATTTAGCTGCACCATACAATGAGAATCTGTGAAAGGGATTTAGCTACACAATGCAATAAGGATCTGGGAAGGGAATATAGCTACACAATGCAATGAGGATCTGGGAAGGGGATTTAGCTACACAATGCAATGAGGATCTGTGAAGGGGATTTAGCTACACAATGCAATGAGGATCTGGGAAGGGGATTTAGCTAGAACATATAATAAGAATCTGGGAAGGGAATTTCAGGATTTTTCACCCAATCATATGATGATGATCATACATGCGCAACACCCGGCCGACCCGGCCGAATCGGCCGGGTGACAGGCCTGCCAAGCAAGGGACGTCGCAAAATCGCCGATGTATGTTGCAAAATCGCCAATGTATGTCGCAAAATCGCCGATGTATGTCGCAAAATTGGTGAAAAACGAGGGGGTAAGTCGCAAAATGGAGAAGAATTGGGAAGATTCAGACAAAAATGGTTCGCCGGACCTTTTTTTTTGGTCCTTCCAAATTTTTGCCCAACTAAGTCGCAAATTTTTCCACTGACAAGCTATGTCGCACTTACACTGAACAACGTCGCACTTTTTGTCACAAACAATGTCGCACTTACATTAAACAACGTCGCACTGGCCGGGTAAGATTCAGGAGGTTGCGCATGTATGATGATGATCTAGAATAGGGGATTTAGCCACAGGTCAACACAGTTGGCACTTACCCAAGCGTTGTCATAGTAACGATAGTATACCAAAACGAAGCCGGAATAGATGAAAACCCAGTATCCGGCTGATTTTTCTCCGTATAATAAATAATAGTGGCAAATATGATGACGGCCATGGACATTGAGAACAACAGGAAGCCCAGTTCAGAGGCGCACGACTGCAGCGTATAGCCCAGAATCCTCAGCCCCATCGAGTGTCGCGAGAATTTAAAAATTCGAAACACTCGAAATACTCTCAGCGTGACAAAGGCTCCGCTAAGGTCTTTGTTATCTGGCATGAATAGGCCGATATAATAGGGTAGTATGGCAACTAGATCAATGACGCTCATTACTTCTCGGGCCTGCAAATAAGTGAAAGTATGATGAAAGGTATAATAATTTTCTTTTATTAGCCACACGCCCCAGCTTTGAGTTGGGATACGAACCCAGGGGGCGAGTGGCTCGGCGGTCTAGCGCGTCTGCTTTGTGTGCCACTGGTCCCCAGGTTCGACCCCGCGTTGTAGGTTGGCTATTTTCCCTAGCGCGGTTTCGTGTGCAGGGTCACATTAATTTGGGGCCTTGTGCACGAATTGGTTGGGCTATGGGCCTGTTGTGCAATTTATGCCCATGAGGGCAACCTCCCAAGGCATAGAGAGTGTACATTCCTGGAACCGCTGCTTGTACGCCCTATATGAGTGCGTGACTGGGTGCCGGCCTGTGTGTGTGTGTCTATGCCTGCATACCGTATTAAGTGTGACTGAACGCGCTTCGGGAGTCAGCGCAATGGACAGCCATGCCCAGTCGCTGTTTGTGGGACGAAGTCACTTTAAGCGTCAAAGTGCCTGCAGCCCTCCTGCAGATTTTGCTTTTATTGGGGTAAAAACCCAGAACCTTCTAGACAACGAGTCAGAGAAAATTAAAAGAGCGAAATCAACAGGCTCTCACGTGCTTAAGCCGATCTGGAGCAGCATACAGCCTAGCAACATACTCCATAGTGAAGATCAGAACGCAAGCCGTATCCAAGCAGAAGAACGCATTAGAGAATTTGTCGCCGCATGCCGGATTGAAGTTCGTACCCGGCTCCACTCCGCAGGGTATGGTTTCAACTACATTGGCCAGCACCGATACGGCAATGAAAAATCCGGTTACGTAATAGACAACTAGAGCGGCTGTAGAGCAGTGCGGACTTTCAAATGAGCGCCACAATTTTTCCCGAATAGTGGAATGCGGCATGCTTTTCTCGGCATCCGAGTCTTTGTCATCGAATAGACGTTCGGCATTTTCGCGTTTCCTATCCCGATAGTCTTCGAAGCAGCAGTCAGCCATGACGTCTGGCGCGATGCCGAAGAAGGCGAGCTCCTCTTCGTAGGCGGCGATGCACTCGGATCTGGGGGTTAGAGTTTCAGAAAAGTTGCAACCAATGTTATTGTTAATGTTTTAAAAGTAATCTACGTATCTATCTATGATATCGTAGCTTTATTGAAATTTAAACTGCCCCGAATTTCTGTCACTTTTCCGAAATTTTAACTGCCCCGAATTTCTGTCACTTGTCCGAAATTTAAAGTGCTCCGAATTTCTGTCACTTCCGAAATTTAAATTGCCCCGAATTTCTGTCACTTTTCCGAAATTTAAATTGCCCAGAATCTCTGTCACTTGTCCGAAATTTAAATTGCCCAGAATCTCTGTCACTTGTCCGAAATTTAACTTGCCCCGAATTTCTGTCACTTTTCCGAAATTTAAAGTGCTCCGAATTTCTGTCACTTGTCCGAAATTTAAATTGCCCAGAATCTCTGTCACTTGTCCGAAATTTAAATTGCCCAGAATTTCTGTCACTTATCCGAAATTTAATGTGCTCCGAATTTCTGTCACTTAAATTTAAAACTGCCCCGAATTTCTGTCACTTTTCCGAAATTTAAATTGCCCAGAATCTCTGTCACTTGTCCGAAATTTAAATTGCCCAGAATCTCTGTCACTTGTCCGAAATTTAAATTGCCCCGAATTTCTGTCACTTTTCCGAAATTTAAAGTGCTCCGAATTTCTGTCACTTGTCCGAAATTTAAATTGCCCAGAATCTCTGTCACTTGTCCGAAATTTAAATTGCCCAGAATTTCTGTCACTTATCCGAAATTTAATGTGCTCCGAATTTCTGTCACTTAAATTTAAAACTGCCCCGAATTTCTGTCACTTTTCCGAAATTTAAATTGCCCAGAATCTCTGTCACTTTTCCGAAATTTAAAGTGCTCCGAATTTCTGTCACTTTTCCGAAATTTAAAGTGCTCCGAATTTCTGTCACTTCCGAAATTTAAATTGCCCCGAATTTCTGTCACTTTTCCGAAATTCAAACTGCCCCGAATTTCTGTCACTTATCCGAAATTTTAACTGCCTCGAATTTGTCACTTATCCGAAATTTTAACTGCCCCGAATTTGTCACTAATCCGAAATTTTAACTGCCCCGAATTTCTGTCACTTATCCGAAATTTTAACTGCCCCGAAGGCCTGAATTTCTGTCACTTGTCCGAAATTTTAACCGTTTCGAATTTTTTAATGTTTCGAAATTTAATTAATAAGTTCCAACCTAGGAAAGTGCAGCTTTCCAGTTCGATAATAGGTCAATATGTGCCGAAACATGTCGGGATCTCGATCAAAAAAATATCGACCAGTCGACTCGTCAAGAAAGTATTCTTTCTCGTCGCTGCCCAACAGTGTGTTGGGATATTTTTCCAGGGTGTTGCGCCACGTGACAAACAGACGGCCGGACACCACTATGGAGAGTTTCTCGTCCGAGCTGATGGGGAGGGGGGGAAAGACGGCGATGGTTGGTGACTTTTGTCGGAGGGATTATAATGATGATGATGATGCTTGATAGAGGCTAACGTGTTAAAAGATGTATTTAAATTTTTTTTTTGAGGGGCGTTACTTTTTTTAATTAGGATGTGCACACTAGGGGCACTATGTGTGCGAACTGCGAGTTAGAAGCGTGGGTGGGAAGTGTGCGAATCGGAATTGGATGTGTGCAAATCTGGGTTGGAAGTGTGAGAATCTGGGTTAGAAATGTGCAAATCAAGATAAGGAATTGTGCAAATCGGGCTAGGAAGCGTGCAAATCGGGGTAGGAAGTGTGCAAATCGAAGTTAGAAGGTATTTAAATAGCTAATAAGTAATAATTAACCAACCTGTGATGGCCAGGCGAGTGCTGCACGCTAGGGGGCGGCGGCCTTGGCATTGGATGCTGGGCCACAGGCACCCAGCCGATGGCGGCGGCGCGCGCAAATGGTAGCCAAGCGGCCACGGCGGCCATTTAGTTGTTAATAAATAGAAAACTAAACTGGGCCACGCAATTAGCAGACAGCTGTTATTGCTGCCGCCTGCCCTGTTGATTACAGTTAGCGCCGACTGGAATGTTAATCAGTGCGTTAATTTGTCTCCTAAATATTTCAATGCTACACTGAACTTTGATATCACTGCTATTTGAATGTTTTCTTTTCAATATTGTGATTCAAGGGTGAAGGCAACGTCTAGCGGAAAGCAAGTTTTGTTATGAACTGAATCGCTAGGATTACCTGAGGATCTTAACGAGAGATCAAAATCAAATATAAATCGAATAAGTTTGGACTGCCAGTGGTGAAGAAAATATTGGTGAAGCGGCACAAGCTGAGGGTTTGGGAGGCTATGAGAAGCAGTAGATGCGGTCTGCCTTGCATTCAGAGCTGCCTGACAGTACAGGTACAATAACATTCAATTATTCCATGTATCTATTGTATGTGAACGCATTAAATAAACTAAATAATGCAGGCAATCACGCTAAGTCCCATGCAATCCTGTACCCGTGAAGCATGGACCTTGCATATTCACATAAGTGAAGATTAAATAAGAGAGTCGTAAAAAAACTACTTACAAAGCGCAGTAAAAAGAGTCAATCTGAAGTTAACAATACAGACAGGCAATAGACTTGATGATCAAATAAATTATACTGTCATTTACATTTTAAAGCCTAAAATAGGCTATGCAATAACACTGATCAATAACTAGTTAGACCCAAGAGAAACTTTATTGGCAGCTTTCTATTTTAGCCAATCAAGCAAACCGAATGGCTCGAATGCAAAACTACCATTTCTGCCAGCTAATCAATAGAAAAAGCTTCCAGCAATTTCAAAAGCTATAGATGCTAGAAGTTATCAACATAGTTACCACTATGAAATTGTATTATCATCAGCAAAATTACTAGATAAACAATGAAGATTCTTCTGGCAAGTTGTGTAAAACTTCTTAAATAAATCAATGTTTCTACATTTATTTTAGAAAATTAAAGAATGCTTTGTATATCCTACTAAAAGTAACATATGGTGAAAATAAGACACATTTATACAAATCAATTCATGATTAGTCCCAGTCCCCCCTTAAATGATTGCAAACTGAAGCTTGGAAGATGAATAACAAAAAATTTTTACACTCAGAATTTAGTAATGAATCTAAAAAAATGGTTACTTAGCTTTGGTTTGCAATCATTCAAAGGGGGACAGGGACATGCAAATGATTGTATACCAAAGGTGATATATAGGAGTGGCCATACATAGCTTGTAGTGACCTAACAAGTGGGTATTCATATCCTATGTTGTCAAAAAGGCATTGGCTAAGGCACTACTGCCCCCCCATCACCTTTGCTTCCCGATCATTAACACACAGCAACCCTACTTATATGATTATGTACCAAAGCTGGGTATGTTAAAATTCTTTTTTATTTAGTAGTGTTAGACTGTAATGTATGCCTAGCTTTGGTTCACAATCATTCTAATGAGGACAGCTGTTTGCAAATGATCGCATAACAAAGTGGATATATATGTGACAGACAATTCAGTCACTCTTGATTAATGCCTTTTGATAAACTTCAATCAATTATTAAGAGCTCTCAATAGTATGATTCCACTTTGTCATTTTGGTGTTGAATTTGCATTATAGACATACATCATTGTGAACCAAAATGCAGAAGTCAAGGTGATCATGAACCAAAGGAATGCTACTAAAACAACCTACACTATTTACTTTTCTAAATGCAATAGCTATTGTCGGAATTGCCTTCCTCCATTTGACTTTGTGCATTGCCCCTTCCCTTGTCCTATGTACTCTTGCTTTGCTTCCCTAGCTAGGTTTCCCTCACTTGTGTGTTTACATCTGTCCCTCCCTCTCTGCCCCATGTGCGCGGACCTGTTTCCTCTTCACCTGCCAGCCAATGCTATTGCTTGTCTGTCTAGCCATCTCATCCCCTCTGTACTGTCTGTCTAAACTAACCAAATAAATACCTTAATGCCAGCCCTTTGGGCTCTTCTTACAGTTTACCATTTCTGTCTAGAAGGAATTGTCTTACACATTTTGTCTAGCACAGCTATTGATTAAAACTTACTTAATACCATAAAAGAAATATACATAAAATTCTAAAACTAGATTTAAGTATAAAAAGTTTTAAACTTGAAATGTATATATTAAGCCTAGCTATATCAGTTGGCCCTATCAATATTGCAATATCAAAACTAAAGTTTAGGCTAGATTACTTAGATTAGTGATAATTTTAATTGCCTTGTTTGCAAAATAAAACTTTGTAAAATACTAGCAATGAAGTATAAGCCCATAATTCTAAATAATTAAAGTAACTTATTATTCATTTGTAATAGGTCAAACCCTATAGGCCTACCCAATTTTTATAGCTAGCCCATATGCTGTGCCTGCCACAGCCAAGAAGACAGTAGAATCCCAGGAAATTTCCAGTGCAAATTAGCATGGTACATACTTCACTGTGCCACATGCATTGTTCTGCGCATAGCTAGTGCAAAAGTGCAACATACACAAAGGGTCTTGGTGCATAGTTAGGCACAAAATTGGCAATATTTGGCAAAATAGGCACAGGAAGTAGTAAAAAGGTAAAAATGTGGCAAATTTGCAAAGATTTAAAGGAGATTATAAGCAAAAAAGTACTAAATAGGAAGATGCATAAATGAAATACTTTGTCTTTGCAGGAACTTTTTTTGGTCCTTCAAACTTTTGCTCCAAGTAAGCACACAATGGCGCACATAGGGTTTTTGTGTTGGCGCACAACAAAAATTTTGGTGAATGTTATTCTGGCGCAGTGGGCGCACATGCTGCACCTCCCTGACCATGGTGTGCCAGTGCACTGTTATATAGCACAAATAGCTATATATAAATGCATAATATGGCTTATAGGGACAACTGTAAATTTTAAAGGCTGAGCAGGCTAGCTATATAACCGCTAGCTAACTATAAGCTTAGGTCAACTGCATTATACACATAATACAAATATCGTTAGTACAGTATGTCTGTTAGTGTTGTTAGCGCTATAGTATAGCTAGCTAGTCATAGTATAGACATAGTTAGTGATATATTAGAAAGTTAAAGATATTATAGAAATTAGAGTTTACTTTTGCGCAATTAAAAGAATGCTTCTGGTCATTTTTAAGTGCTATGCAATACTATTGTTTGATGTCTGTAACACAACATCATCATGTTTACTGCAGGTAAGTGATTCTATTTGTTTACGCTTACTTTGCTCAGATAATTCAAACGTTTAAACATAATTGCACATAAACAAATGTAGCATTCTTATTACCTTATACTGTTGAAAAATGTACAATTTTATTATATCAATAAAATATAAATAGTTTTATATGATACTTCGTATTTAAATACCTTAATGCATTTCTACTAATTTTAAGCATCGAAGAGCTTATTTGAATGGATGAATTAAAAGGATTTGAAAAATCTGAAAATTTTAAAAATTAGGTTGCTAGTAGTTGTAATTAATTTGGGGTGTGTATAAAATCAGGGCTCAGCGAAAGGTCAGCGGCATATTAACAAATAGAATATCTGGTCTGTACGCAAATGGCGTTTTAAGTCACTTCTAATGCAAAATTTATTTTAAATTTTGATCGTCACTTGTATCTTATTGGAAATTTATTGATTTCCTATTCACTCGTTTAATTTAACACCGAAAAGTGTCATTCCTAAAAATTATTCTTAAATTAAGTAATTTTTGTCACAAAAGCTAAAATTCGTGGGATCCATTGTTAGAATATTAGGGTTTGATTGTTTTCGCTAAATTTTTTTTAATTCGGTTGCTTACATTGTATTTGCATTCAAGTAAAGGGAAACAATTGGGTAATGCATGCAAAATGCACGACCATAATGATTAAAATAGCATGATAACAGCTCCTTCTTTAATTGCGTTCGACGTCCAGAGGTCAGGCGCATGACCACGATGTGGGAATGTATTTTTTTTGGTGGGTTCGAGTCCGACAGCGGTCAACATTTTTTCATGCTTTGATGTAAGATTTCAATTTAGATACTTACATGCAGCATTAGTAAGTAAGCTCGTATTTAAGATGCTGTCATTTACTTTTGTGATATAGAACACTGAAATATGTTTAAGCTTGGCTACCTTTGGCTTTGCGATTAAAATAACCCGATATGTTTTGAAATAAATAAAATAGAGCAAGGCACAGACCGCACTGAAAAATAAAGCTTTATTGCCTGTTTTTGCATGTTTTTTTCTTGTGCCTCGGTTTTTTGTTCATACAAAATATTTTTCAGACTTATTTATCTTTCCATCATAAGAATTAAAGTTTTATATTTTTTTTAAAGAAAAAAGTGACCTTTTAATGCATTTCTTATGGCAAGGTCAGCGGCATTAAAACAAAAGAGCCTCAATTTAGTGCTGCGAATTAATTTCAACCTTTAGCACGTATCACGCTGCTCTTAGTAGTTTGACGCCCATTAAGGTAATTAATCTAGGATAGACGGAAACGTTTGCTTTTTATTGCCGTATAATTGCTGTCCCATTCCTAATTTTTTAAAATATCTTTTTGTGTCTCTGGTTGACTTTCTGAATCAATTTTTAAGCAAAACACTAAGTTGGCTTTCCTTAGCATACGAGTTGCAATGACAGCTGGACTTTTCTTGAAACCAACTGGGGGCTCTTTTGTTTTAATGCCGCTGACCTTGCCATAAGAAATGCATTAAAAGGTCACGTTTTTCTTAAAAAAATTATAAATCTTTAATTCTTATGATGGAAAGATAAATAAGTCTGAAAAATATTTTGTATGAACAAAAAACCATGGCACAAGAAAAAAAACATGCAAAAACAGGCAATAAAGCTTTATTTTTCTGTGCGGTCTGTGCCTTGCTCTATTTTATTTATTTCAAAACATATCGGGTTATTTTAATCGCAAAGCCAAAGGTAGCCAAGCTTAAACATATTTCAGTGTTCTATATCACAAAAGTAAATGACAGCATTCTAAATACTAACTTACTTACTAATGCTACATGTACATGTAAGTATCTAAATTGAAATCTTACATCAAAGCATGAAAAAATGTTGACCGTTGTCGGACTCGAACCCACCAAAAGAAAATCTGTTCCCCATGATTTGCTCTTGCGCTTGACCTCTCGAGGTCGGACGTTATCGAAGAAGGGAAGGTTTTCATGCTATTTTAATCATAATGGTCGTGTATTATGCATGTATTACCCAATTGTTTCCTCCATCCGAATGCAAATACAATGTAAGCAACCGAATTAAAACATTTTTCGAACGAAAAAAATCAAAGCCTATTATTCTAACAATGGATCGCATTACTTTTTGCTTTTGTGACAAAAATTACTAAAGTTAATAATAAATTTTTAGGAAAGACACTTTTCGGTGTTAAACTAAACGAGTAAGTAGGAAATCAATAAATTTTCAATAAGATACAATTGACAATCACAATTAAAAAACACTTTGCATTAGAATTGACTTAAAACGCGATTTGCGTACAAGCCAAATATTCTATTTGTTAATATGCCGCTGACCTTTCGCCGAGCCCTGATTTTATACACACCCATTAATTTGCTGTCTTTTTTTAAATTAAATGAATTAAAAAACTTTTGGCTATATGCTTGAGGCTTCGTAACTCTGGGTGGTATTTTACATGCTCATTTATTCCAAAGTCAGCATTATTTCAAGTTTTTTGTTAGTTGACTTACAATTTCAGGCAACCTAATTTTTCTTTACCATGTAGTACACTTACCTATAAAAAGTTTCGAAACAGTCAGAAATAACCTTATTAAGACTTTATGGTTACATTTTTAGCACAGTAGGCCTATTATGTTCTTCTGTGAACTCACCCGATAGTTTAGCTAATATTTGTGCTTTTTATTTTTTTGCTTGCTGCACCAAAAAAATGAGCAAAAAGTATATATTTGTCAAATTTCATATCTGAAATTTCAAAAATTTTGTTCCTTCTTTTGCTTAGATTAGTTTGATTAGTGATTGGAAATATTATTTTTATTTTTTTAGTTTTTTAATAATTAGACAAAACTGCTATTTAAATTTATTTGCAACAAATATCAGGCTTCGTTACTAGCAATTTTACTTATATAATTTTCAGTTAACTCAAAATAAGACGCTGCAACCTATCTTTACAATATGCACAGAGCTTCTGTCAGTGCCAATACCAATGGCAATGCAAAAATTTCTGCCAATGTAGACACTAGCAGTGATCATCAAATGCTAAGCCTTCATGATGTAGGCGGCTTTGTATATAAAGGCAATCGATCTCAAAATTGCAACCTGAAGGATGGCTTTGGCTGCTTCACTAACGGAAAAATCGCCTATCATGGCCAATGGTCCAATGGTGTACCTAATGGACTAGGCTGTTTGGCGACTAGCAGCTATGTTTACTATGGTCAGATTCGTCAGGGCCGAATTAATGGTTTTGGTCAGATGTCCTGCAAGGAGAATACAGGTTAGTAATTTATATAAGCCATGCACACGAGTACATGAAGCTTGAAAATTTTATAGACCTGTTCGTACAGTAGGCTACAGAAATATTTTTATAAAAACCTTTATAATCCAGCAACAAAAGACAACAACAGCACCGAGACCAGCCAAGATGGATGCGTCAGCTTTGCTGGCCAGTTTATCAACGGCTCCCCGAATGGACCAGGTGTGGTTGTCTTTCACTCGCTCAACGCAGGTGATGATGCTGTCAGCAGTGACTTCGGACTGCCCAGACGCGAGGGAATATTCCGCGGCACACAATTGCTCAGTCAGTCGCTTCAACCTCAGGCAGTGCGCAATGCAATTCGTTGTGCTAAACAAGCTCAAGCTATTGTCTCTGCTGGTAGCGGTGGCATCAATCCCCAAGGTATCGTATGCGATTGCAAAGACAGTCTCCGAGTGCCAAACATGCTGTTTGTTAGTCTGCCCAACTGATTTATATTGATTTTGATTAGGGCAATATAATAGCTACCCCACAGACGCTTTCATCATTTTATGTTCGTTTTGTGATTATTAATCAGTAGAATTTTATTGGAGCTATTGTGCCTCTGTTTTTGATGGCACTACTGTAAGTGGTATATGGGTTCCGTCGGTCGTAAAAAAGCTCAGTTTTGTTTAAAATTATTCAATTTCTGATTCACAGTTCCACTATTTTTAATCAAATGAGTTTTCAATTTTTTAAAACCTCCAATTTTTATTAAAATGTACACGTGATTACAAATATTATGTATCAAAATATAATGGCTAAATTATATTTCAGTCATTTTAATGATAAGAAGTTATTTAAGCTGGCTTTAAAAAGACATGAAAATTTATAGAGGTCTCATTTTTATATATTATAGTGCACCATGAAGTCGCATACTATAGCAGCAAAGTTTGTTATTAGCTGCTATTATTAGTTTGTTATTAGCTATTAGTTTGTTATTAGTTATTTTAGAAAAATAAGCAATAAAAGTACGGTATTTGGCAGATACATAGTATTTACCCAAAATTAATAATCCAACTGCTTCGAGGGATAACATTTTTCTGCTTAAAAAACTTTTTTTCGGCTGCCTCAAAAGGGATTATCAAAAAGACGAAATAGCAATTCACCCAATAGCCGTTAGTAAATTGTTGCGTAGATTTTTTTAGCTGAATGTATTTTTCTGATAGCAACAGACTGAAAAAAAATCTACCAACCGAAATTACATTGTCTTATAAAACAATCATGCAAATAAATTTTTGGTCATGCAAACTAGAAAAACAGGAAACGAAATGTATTTTAGTATTAACTAAGTCAACAAGCTTATATATCTGTATATATATAATGCATTTAAGATAGACATCTGACCTCAGCTTCTAATCAAAGTGCTAAGCGCCGAAAAATTTTCATCATATAAGCTGTAATGGCTATCTTTCTTAGAAGCAGATGTCTTCGTATTATTATCGTCCTTGTCACGAGCATGCAGCAAGCTAAGCCAACCCTGCAGCAAGTGTGTCCAGCTCCGTTCACAATGGAGGCCGGCAAATGTATATTCATCAATGATACAAAGGTATTCAACTGGTGCTTGGCTAATCAACATTGCGAATCAATGGGCGGCGAGCTGTTTAATTCCTATGAGACTCTAAAGCTACTCGGCAGCATGCCCAGTTTGGTCAGTTTGACTCATCTGTGGTTTGGCCTCACCGATTTAGCTGATGAACGGGGTACTTCAAGGACAGGCTGGCAAAGGATTAACAATAATGGAATTCTTCCTCTAGACGATGCACTGTGGTACACTGGAATGCCGAACAGTAATGGCAATCAAGATTGCGTGTTTCAATCGGTTGGAAGCGGAAATCGGCTTATTGACAACCAGTGCTTCAATAAGTATAACGGATTTGCTTACGAATACACGCCCAACTTAGTTCCAGCCATAGCTACGTGGGTTCAAGTAACGTTTAAACGGACGAGCTACAATCAGCAATACTGTTACACGGAGCTGCAGGAAGTGACCAATGTAATGCGGTGCTTCAGTGCGGCTATGCGAGCTTTCAATAGCAGACACGTACTCTACAATCGCAAGCTTCGACAATGTAGTTTATTGCAATTCACTGACGCTCAAGTGGAAATCGAAATAGAAACTAGCGAGGATTGGATGAAGTTTGCGCTGCTATGACCCAAACGTTGGATTTCAGTTTACAAAACGAACTATAACGAAGAGACTGACTTGAAAATTGAAGGCCTGAAATGGGTATTCTCAACGCCGAAAAGACATATTGTAGAAAAGATACAGTGTAGAAAATCGTAGCATTCTGGGACTGCTTAAGCTAAATCTAAAGCTAAACCTGCAGGAGGGCTGTAGGCACTTTGTCGCTGAAAGCGACATCGTCCCACAACCAGCGACGGGGCATGACTGTCTATTGCGCTGACTCCTGAAGCGCGTTCAGTCACACTAAATACGGTATGCAGGCATAGACACACACACAGGCCGGCACCCAGTCACGCACTCACATAGGGTGTACAAGCGGTGGTTCCAAGAATGTACACTCTCTGTACCTTGAGGGGTTGCCCTCATGGGCGTAAATTGCGCAACTGGCCCATAGCCCCACCAATTCGTGCACAAGGCCCCAAATTAAAGTGAACCTGCACACGAAACCGCGCTAGGGAAATAGCCAACTTACAACGCGGGGTCGAACGTGGACCATTGGCACAGAAGGTAAACGCGCTAGACCGCCGAGCCACTCGCACTCTTTCGGGGAATGCTATATTTAAATGTATTTTCTACGATGTGTCTTTTCGGTGTTGCGACCGCAGCCCTGTGTGAAATATCCTGTCCTGTCGAATTTGAACTATTTTAATGTTTTTAAAATACACTTCGTCCTTAATAAGCAATTTTTCAATCCCCAATGGCTGAGTGGCTCCTTTATTGGTGTCGGGTTTACTGTACGCATCTTAGCTTCAATCGTAATGTACATTTCGTCTCTCTCAACCCATACTGTACGCTTATGTATATGGTGCACGGACTCAATCAATTGCGCGACTCAAACCGTCATTGATGTTAGAATTTATATATATTCACTGTCGACTGATAATTCATTAAAATATAATAGAGTTCGTCTCTCGCTCATCACATGGCGTCGCAAGCTAACTGCTAGCTAGCTAAAAGTGCATGGACCTGAAACCGCCCGGAGAGTTGGATACTGAATCCAACGAGTCTTGGAAGCGATGGCGGCAAAAGTTTGTAATCTACCTCAAAGCCACAGGAATCTCTGAAGAAGAGCGCCGCATTAACTTGTTTCTGCATCTAGTCGGCGACAATGGACTGGATATCTATAACACACTTGGAGAGAGCGAGACTCTCGATGGAGTTCTGAAACTTTTCGATGAGCACTTCAGCCCACGAACTAGTGAAGTGTTCGAACGCTTCAAATTTTGGGAGCGAGACCAGAAAGAGGCGGAGCCCGTCGACCTCTTCGTGACCGACCTCAAGCGCCTAGCTGGAACGTGCAATTTCGACACGCAAAAGGACAAAATGATTCGTGACAAAATCGTACTGGGTTGTAACGACTCCAGAATGCGAGAACGGCTGCTGCGAGAACCAGAGCTCGATTTAAAAACTGCAATCGATATGTGCCGAGCAGCTGAGTCCGCCCGACACCAGATGAAGGAGGTTGAGAAGGGCCTCAACACCGTCAAAGCTCACTCACCGAATCAGATGGCGTCACGTCAGTATCAGCATCGAAGCAGTGGACACCAGGCGTCAGGAGCACAAGCAGTCACTAAAAATCCAGCCGGTTCAACTATATCGCGGGCGAATGTCAATCAGCAGCCTGGGCAGCATTCTGGCACTGCTGGACGTCGGTGTCAGTACTGCGGATACAACCATGTGGACGGCAGGTGCCCGGCTTTCGGTAAGCGTTGCATGGAGTGTGGCCGCCTGAACCACTTTCGTAGCCAATGTCGAAGCAGCAACCAGAGGGTCATGACGGTTGGAGCGGTTGAGGACGGAGACCAGAGTGCTGATGGCAAAGAGTTTTACTTCATCGGAACGCTGCAGAGCGACTGTGCATCCAGCTGGTTTGTTGATGCGCAGCTTCCAGATGGCAACATCTTAAAATGCAAGATGGATACAGGCGCTGAGGTGAGTGTGCTCCCAGCTCACATGTTTCCCAATGGAGAGCAGCTATTAAAAACTCGCACGGTGCTTACTGCGTTTGGTGGCGCTCGCATGCCAGTTCTAGGAAGGTGCCAGCTGAAGGTCAAGGTTCAGGGTAGACCATGTGAGCTTGAGTTCTTGGTTTCAGAAGTGCAGCAGGGTATTCTCGGTCTGCCGGCGCTAACAGCTTTGAACTTGATTCGGCGCGTTGATGTTGTCGCTAGTCCACCGGTAATCGATGAGGAATTCGTGCTCGAAGAGTTTAGTGATTTATTTGATGAAGAGCTCGGTTGCCTGCCCTACGTGCATTCGTTCACTCTTGACGAGCGGGTCGTGCCGGTTGTCAATGCTCAACGGAAGATTCCATTTGCACTGCAGACCAAGGTTCAAGAAGAGCTGAAGCGTATGGAGTCTCTCGGAGTGATCGTGAAGGTGTCTGAGCCCACAGACTGGGTCAACTCTTTGGTCACCGTGCACAAGCCAGATGGAAGCTTGCGGCTTTGTATTGATCCGACACATTTAATCAAGGCGATCAAGCGCGCGCACTACCCCATGACTACAGTCGAGCAAGTAATCTCGCGCATTCCTGGAGCCAAGTTTTTTACTGTTCTAGATGTGAAGACCGGATTCTGGCAGATAAGACTCGATGAAGAAAGCTCAAACCTGTGCACTTTCAACACTCCCTGGGGGCGCTACAAGTTTGTGAGGCTGCCTCCCGGAACAATCGATGCTCCTGAGGTTTATCAGCGTGAGTTAAGCAAGCTATTCAGTAGTTGGGCCGAAGTAATTGTTGACGACATGCTGGTGTGGGGGCGGACCCGTGAAGAACATGATCAAAAGCTTCTCAGTGTGCTCAATCAGGCCCGGCAGTCAAATCTCAAGCTCAATCGCAAGAAGCTGAAGGTCGGCGTCCCTTCTGTCAACTATGTTGGTCACGTGATTTCATCAGATGGAGTCATGCCTGACCCAACTAAAGTGCAGGCTATCCAAGAGCTTCCTGTGCCAGAAGACAAGCAAGCAGTGATGAGGCTTTTAGGCATGGCCACCTACCTTGGGAAGTTCATACCAAATGCGTCGGACTTGACTGAACCACTTCGTGGGTTGCTCAAGAAGGACGTCATGTTCGACTGGCAGGACAGGCAGCGGAAGGCTTTCGAAAAGCTAAAAGAAGTGTTAACGCAAGCTCCAGTGCTCAGGTTGTTCGACTCTACCATGGATGTGGAACTGCAGGTTGACAGTTCATCAGTCGGAGTCGGTTGTGCTCTGCTACAGAACGGTCAGCCAGTTGCGTATGGATCCGCAGCCTTGACGACGACACAGAAAAATTATGCGCAGATTGAAAAGGAAACGCTTGCAGTACTTGTTGCCTGCAAGAAATTTCACGACTACATCTATGGCCTCAGTGAAGTGCGAGTGACAACGGATCACAAGCCACTGGAGGTAATTTTCAAGCGAGACCTAGTTCACGTTCCTCCAAGAATCGCTCGAATGCTGTACCAGCTAAAGAGGTACAATCTTCGCGTCATGGGCACCAGGAACAAAGTTACAGATTGCCGACACACTTTCAAGAGCCTACTTGCCCGTGACTGAAGCAGCATTAGACGACGACATTGAAGTCGAGGTCCACCAGCTGTGCCAAAGCCTGCCAATTTCTGCTGTTCGGCTGCAGGAAATCCGTCAAGAGACTAGCAGTGACCCGGACCTGTCTCAGGTAGTTCGTTTCGTTCAGAATGGTTGGCCAGCTGAGTTCAAGAGCCTCTGCAGTTCGATTCGTCCGTACTGGGCTTTCAAAGAAGATCTGACTTACTTTGAAGGTGTGCTGCTCAAGGTGGACCGCGTTGTCATTCCAGCATCGCTGCGGCAGAAAATTCTGCAGATTTTACACGAGGGACATGCAGGAATCGGAAAAGCGGAAGCACGCGCCCGTCAGGTCCTGTACTGGCCAGGAATGACCGAGGACATCAAGCGCTGCGTGAGTCAATGTGCAACGTGTCAGGAATTTCAGCAAGCCAACCCAAAGGAGCCGCTAATACACCATCAAGTTCCGAGTGCGCCTTGGACTAAGATAGGATGCGACTTGCTGGATTTATAAGGTGACAAATGGCTCGTGGTGACATGCTACTTCAGCAATTGGATCGAATTGGCGAAGCTAGGTCAGCAGTCGGGAGCCGATTTAGTGATTGCTCGGATCAAGTCAATGTTCGCTAGGTTCGGAATTGTCGAGGAAATCATCAGTGATAACGGCCCCCCGTTCAGCTCATTCAAATTTCAACAATTCGCTGCAGAGTACGGTTTCAGACACACGCGTTCCAGTCCCGGATATCCTCAATCGAACGGAATGGCGGAGAAGGCTGTTAAGGTGGCAAAAAGCATCTTGCGGAAGGCTGAGCAACCTGAGATCGCACTGATGGATTACCGCGCATCACCGATCAGTGGCACCAACACCAGTCCGAGTGAACTCATGTTTGGTCGGTTGATTCGTACGAAGCTTCCAGCCAGCGAAAAATCACTGCTGAAGGACAGAGTTACAGGATTCTCCAAGGTTTCACTACAGGCTGATCAGAAGCGGTACTACGACCAGCACAGCCGGGCGTTGTCGCAACTGCGAGTTGGTGATGCTGTCCGCCTGCGGCAGGGTTTCAAATGGGAGCCAGCGGTCGTAGTGGAGGCCGATCCAGGCCTGCGCTCCTATCGCGTGCACACGGATGAAGGCCGGGATCTGACTCGCAACCGCAGAGACCTGAAGCCTGTGCCACAGCAGCCTGCCACTGACGCTGACAACAGTGCCGCACCAGATCCAGCAGCGGAAGAAGCACAACAGACCACTGAGCAGCCTGACGAGCCCGTGCGACGTTCTACCAGGTGTACAAAAGGGATTCTACCTGCTCGGTATCGTGATAAGGATGAGTAGTAAGCTAAAAACTGACTGTTTAGTGACTGACTGTTTTTGCGAACCGAGCTTTTGCTTCGGCAAGTACAAATATTTTTTATACCTTTAAAATATTTTCGGATCAGTTTTTATGAACCCCAAGTGTTTCCGGCGGATTTCGCTTTGTTTCAAATAATTTTTTTCGGTCAGCCATTGGATTTTTTTTTATTTTCGAATTTACAATCGTCAAAGCTTTTAATCCCCATTATTTTATGCTTCCAATTTCGTATGATTTTTTTTTCGGATGAAATACGTTTTGTATCCCAATGCAATGTTGCTCAATGCTCGAAAATATCTTCAGTTATCTTTTAAACCATTCACGAATTTTTTTTTATTGTTCTAAAGTTCTTCTTACAGAAGGGAGATGTCGGGTTTACTGTACGCATCTTAGCTTCAATCGTAATGTACATTTCGTCTCTCTCAACCCATACTGTACGCTTATGTATATGGTGCACGGACTCAATCAATTGCGCGACTCAAACCGTCATTGATGTTAGAATTTATATATATTCACTGTCGACTGATAATTCATTAAAATATAATAGAGTTCGTCTCTCGCTCATCACAATTGGCACTTTAAGCAACACCGTCTAAATATGACAATCAACTCTTGATCCTGATTAATTTGTATCTACTGCGTTTTCAAATTAAATTTATGCATCCATGCAGTCCTGGCGGTATTTAGCTCGTATTGTTTTGCTACGAAGGTAATAACCGATAAGCCGAATGGGGAATTACTCCTTCCTTCCCGGTATCTCCAACTCTCTGTCTGGAAAGTATTCCCAAAACCACCGGTGACGCACTCTCCCACTACTTCACAAGTACTTGTACCACTGGCCTCCATCGCACTTCTCTATACTTCTAAACTTTCCTTGCCATCCAATTTTTCCAACTGTTTATTAGTCAACTGAACACTAATTTGCACGTGGAATGCTGGCAGAACTCAAGAGCGACCTAAAGCTCTGAAAATTAAAGGCGCTCTCCATCCTAAATGACAAAAATTTCGAAAATACCCATTATCGATAGAAAATCATCGATATAATAAAAACGTCTTACGAAAAGAATTTAAATTCAAATATTTTAGGTTTCTATTACCACAACCATTAAGCCTAATGGCTATAATAGCTTCAATTAGCAACAATCAAGCGTATTTTTTAACGTCGTCCACAAATAAATACATTCCACATTTGCTCGAATTGCATTATGGTTGAGGTATCAAAATAGATGTAAAAGGAAATTTTTCTTGTAACATAAGTTTTAGGGCAAAGCTTATATTCGTGAATTCTAGACAAACCTTAGCAAGTGAATAGCATGCTACAGTGGAATGGGATGTACGAGTAACTAAGGGGGAAAACGGGGTAGGGTCAAAAAATCTAAAAAAGGCAAATTAAAGACGAACGATACATTGTTCATCAGCAAAGTGCGGTCGAAAGCAAAGCCGCATGGCAGCCGCATGACAACTGCATGGCAACTGCATTGCAACTGCATAACAACTGCATGGCAACTGCATGAAAGCCGCATGGCAGCCGCATGGCAGTCGCATATATGCCGTATCAGTCAAGCTTTCGCAAAATCAAAGCTAATGGGCCCGTTCTATAAAGCTTGCGTATCCTTAAGTTCAAACTTACGCTACTGCAACGTCGTATAATGTTCGGTGAAGCCATCGTATCAGATTAGATCGTATCAGATATATAAGATTTATCTCAGATCTAAGATCCTACTTAAGTTGTCGCGCGTGCGTAAATTTGCGTTCGCAGAAACTTTCCTAAGTATTAAAGTCTCCTTAAGCTCCGTCGTAAATCTAAGACAGGTCGGACTTGTCGTAAGTCACTTATTTGCTCTAAATGAACCACAATAGTAGGAGAAGTACCCCGGGAGTGCTTTTAATATATATTAAATATACGAGCGTATTTTTCCTTCATAAATAAAATGTATTTTTGCCATAAAACTCAAGCAACAAAAATACGCTTAGCAATTTTTTCCTATGCATTTACGGTGGCAGTGCAGCTGCATGACTCGCTGTCTCTCGGCTCGACCAGCAGCAGTGTCCCGTGATGGTGCGACTGCGTTTTCGGAGATCACTTCCATGGCCTGCGGCAGAGCTTCAGATAGAAGTGAAATACCTAAACTAAACTAAACTAAATCTGCAGGAGGGCTGTAGGCACCTTGACGCTTGAAGCGACATCGTCCCACAACCAGCGACTGGGCATGACTGTCCATTGCGCTGACTCCTGAAGCGCGTTCAGTCACACTAAATACGTTATGCAGGCATAGACACACACACACGGTGCGCAACGGAATTCCAGTATAGCACCCAGTCACGCACTCACATAGGGTGCACAAGCGGTAGTTCCAGGAATGTACACTCTCTATGCCTTGGGGGGGGGGGGTTGCCCTCATGGGCGTAAATTGCACAACTGGCTCAAAGCCCAACCAATTCGTGCACAAGGCCCCAAATTAATGTGACCCTGCACACGAAACCGGGCTAGGGAAATAAACGACCTACAACGCGGGGTCGAACCTGGACCAGTGGCACACAAGGCAGACGCGCTAGACCGCCGAGCCACGCGCCCCCTGAAGTGAAATACCTCTTGTGATAGCAAATTGTGCACCACGCAGCATGCGATGATAATGCTGCGAACTTTACTCGGATTGTACTGCAGAGCTCCTCCGCTGTGATCGAGGCATCAAAATCTCGCTTTCAGAACACCGAAAGCCCTTTCGATTGTCACTCGAAGGTGGTGGAGGAAGCTAGATTAAATGTGGAAAGCGATATATAGACTGTTTGTCATGAAGGAGAGGCTGAAGATCGAGAAAGAACGGCCTACACGTACGTTGAGGAGGAAAGACTGGCGATTAAAAAGAATTAACAAACATAAAAGAATGGTAAATTAAAGACGAACAATATACTTCGTACTTTAGCCCCCATCTTCATGCCCGCTTTTACGCTTTGAAACTGGGTCCAGACCCTCAACGGCACCCAGACCCGGTTACATCATTAAAATATAAATATAATCTGCCAAACCAGTTGAGGCTGACTCAGGACAAGTCGTGTGTGAACTCTCAAGATGATTACTCTTTTCGTTAGCTATTCTTTGCTCATTTAAGCCATGCCGCAGCTTGCTTAAATCGCTAGTGCGTCGCTGTGGGGGGCCACATGGAGATTGGAAGCTAGTCAATCTACTTTAATGTGAAGCCAAGACGATTTAGGCTGAGGTTGTGGCTTTAAGATAATCAATTAAAAAGGCTATTATCACTTAACAAATCATCTTAATTAGACGTATAAATTTGACTCCAGAATGGCTGAAGTGAATGTAAATGTAAATTTAAAATTTAAAAGTCTTCTATGGATATCCTAGCTTCTCTGCACAAAAAAGTTTTTGATTGGCAATACAGCGTTCAGATTTACAACGGGAATATTATGCTAAAAATGCCACCCGACAAAGCTAAAAAAACCAAACCGAATGCGATCAGAAAATTGGATCGTATAACTTTCGGACTTATGCAGTAATCATGGTATGAATATCCCGTCGCTATTACAAATGAAAAATGTATTGAAGCATAAACTTTTTCCGAATATGGCGAAAATCACATGTAAATATTGTCATTTCTGTTCACATGTAAATGTTGTCATTCTCTCCTCGAGACATAAAGTTTCCCTTACAATTTAATTATAAAATTAAGTATAATCAAAACTCTAAAGTATGAATTTCAGGGTATAGTCAAGGATCACTAAAAGGATAAGGAATGGGGTCTTAGGTAAGGAATATTTTGCTGACATTTTATAGTGTACGACATGTATACATTAATTTTTATTAGCTACGAGCGTATGGATTTTGATTTTGTTACGATAAAGATGCTATGCACTATCCTTAATAAAATTGCACTAAATTGTTGAATTCTTTTACTTAAAGTCGCGTAAATCAGTATTTCATTCCTTCGTTTTTAATATTTAAATTTATTTTTTAGGTAACTTTTGATCAGAAAAATCGCTTAATCGATGATTAAATCTGTCATTGATCATATGTCCTCTCGCTTAACCTAATCTTGTCCCGGCGCAAGATTCGAAATAAAATAGTTTATTTCGCTGTTATTTGTATTTATTTAACCCTTTAAATAAAAATTCGCTAAATTATGTGTCTTATTGATACCCGACAGTGGGGTGTGTGTAAAACATGGGAACGGGAACTTGGATACTATGGCACATCCTTTTTATAACAAACTTAAGGCTTTAAAAATATACTAGGATGCTATAGAAGTTTTGTGGCGTACGGTTGCACAAAAAATCAAATAATGAATAAAATTTTTTGAATTTTTAGTTAGCGTAAGAACAAAAAACGTATTTTACTACCAATTTAATTTTACACTACATTTTAAAAAATTTTTCAGTGAACGTATTATAATCCGCCCAGGCGAAGCAGTCCACGGGACCACGGCATAAACGCGTGTACTACGATTGTATTTATTGTAAAGTGTATGCTTTTTAGGAACTCCATTGAGTACCTATGCAAGCACTACTCAAATAGCCTCTTAAAACTAGTTGAAAAGCACAAAAGCCTTCCCTATAACTTAGCATGGCCCACTTTGGTTGAGGGAAGACGTCTTGCCTTTATGACTGTAATGCTTTGGGCAAGAAAAAGTATACATAAATTAACTGTGTTTCTATCTATACATTTCAGGTGTATAGTACATCTAACAGAAGGCTATCACTTAAGGAATTGAAGCAATTGCTAAATTCAGTTGATGAGTCAAAAGTTTGTGACCACTTGCCCCAACGGCCGCCTGGCAACACTGTCTTTATTGTAAGACGGAATCGCAACAACGAAGAAGGTTTAAATAAAAAAATGTTGTGTGCTGTACCATAGAGTAACCTATAATACATACTGCTTGTATACTGTTTATTTCAGACTGGCGTAATGATGGTTTTCGTTGGATTAACGATGGTGTCCACTTGTCTCCAAGGAAAGTGCCCAAGGAACTTGCAAAATTTAAAATATTTCGCTTTTGTTCGATGATTGTCTCTTTCTCGAAGACCCGCGATTCATTGTTGTCCAATATCTTGGTGACAACACTCTGGCCGCCTCTTTTCCGCATGGCAACAACAGGCAAAAGGACGCGCCCGAGTACAAGCGAACGGACCCGTCAGTACTCCAAACTATGAGAAAGAAGTCTAGGTAAGAACTAGACATAAATTAAGTATTAAATGAGCTATTTATGTAGCTAGAATTATATAAATAATAAAATTAATAGTAGAAACTAAAACTATTTGAGCTGATTGTTAAACTGCCAGTGAAAGTTTTTATTTATGCAAAGTATATGTAATTCTATATTAGCCTACAAATGAATTTGAATTTTAGTGAGAGTTCGTCGAAGTTGTACAAAGACTCTATTAGTAATCCTGTTCCGAAAGATATGGACGGAGTCAGTACTGCACGGAACATCACTCAGGCTAGGAACGTTGTCTACAACGAGCGCAGGCGTCTACTGATCAACAGTGATCAGATTTTGGCAGTCATAGTTTTGAATGAGGAAATCAACTGCATTACCCGCATAACATTTAGACGTATCGGCACGTCCAGGGGACGTCTCATTTAGGTAATTTTGGAACGTTGCAGATGCGAGATTTTTTTGGTCAACAATGCGTCCCCAGCACGAATTATTTAGACGTATCAGAATGGTCGCAATTTTACGTAGAAAATACCTTTAAATGTAACGCATATTTTACCTAGCAAATAGCCAGCTAGTCTGCTGCAGCACACTTTACACGTAGTAGCACCTCTGCAGACACTTCCTTCGTATTTTTTGTGGCTAATGATATATAGTTTCATATAATTGCTGCTGAAATCATTAAAATTTGAAAACAATGACATTTAAGTAAAATAAGGTAATTTTTAGGTACCATAATGAGAAATTACCTAGGGCTAGGTTGCATGGTATAATTTTCGATAAAGGCATAGTTAAGAGAAGCAAATGCAAATTATTACATTATGACAACAAGAATATAGCAAATGTATACTACGTAAATGTTGGAATCGCGAACCCTAGCAAAGTAATTTGCTTTGTTTAACAAGACTTTGTCTAGGTAATTACATATGACAGGCTAAGACGAACGCTTGCAATAGAAAGCTAACCATAGACCAGAGAGAGCAGAAGGATTAAGAGTTTGAAAGGCAGAGCTAAGGCTCCTCAAATCATTGCTTTGTTTTGACTTTAGTAACAAAAAAGAAATGCGATTCAAAGCCACAGAAAAAAGGGGATGACAAGGTTAACCTACAGATCAGAAAGTCTACTGGTTGATGCAGTTTTTCAACAGAACAACTGAGTAATGTTATAATTTTTTAGTCAATTTTAATTTAGTCTACCCAACAGAGCTGGAGTCCATGCTGCAGTCAGTGCCACCATCAGAGCTGAAGCTAGCCCCATTGTTAGTGCTGTCATCAGTATTGGAGTTAGCAGTTAGCCTTGTGCTGTGGTTAGCTAGCATTGGAGTCAGCCCCATTGTCAGAGCTGAAGCCAGTCCCATTGTCAGTGTTGGAGTCAGCCACATTGTCAGTGCTGTGGTCAGCATTGGAGTCAGCCATATCATCAGCGCCATGGTTAACATCTTGATGCTACGAATATTTGTTGACCATTTTAAAAGCAGAATTTTACCTATAAATGTTATAAAGATTCAATATGAGTTACATTTACAATTTAAACAGCAGAGGTTAAAAATGAAAACAAATTAATTATTTGTCAAATAAACAAAATATACTCACATATTCATTTCAGCATTCACTTCAGCATATAGTGTCTTCTAAGTTCTTTTAAGCTCTCAAGTCTTCTTTAAACTTAAATTCACCAAGGTAGTCTTCATCTAGTTCTAGACTATCACTTTCTGATACTATAAGAATATTATCATGGCTAATATATAGAAATGAAGAATGTCTTCAATGTTGAAAAATCTTTATCAAAATTATCACCATTTGACTCTTCTTGTATTTGTAAATTCAATTCAGATAATAGAACTTGAAGCTAAGTTTCAAATAATTCCAAGCTATTTTTAAATGCATAATTTCTACTTGAATTTTATATATCAATTGAAGACATAGTTGAAACAAGTTTTATAAATTAATTTGGTTTCTTTGAAAGATCCTTTTAGATTCCATGGACCATGGAGTTAAATGCCAATCAATTAATTTAATTTTTATATAAAGAACTACATAATGATGCGACTCGGCTTTTAGACTCACACTGAAATGAAAAAGTTAGTAAAATGTTAAATCATTGGTTAAAATAGTAAATGCATGAAATTATTCTAATTACTATCTATCACTAGAGAAAAAGAATTCTAGCAGAATTCAGCACAACTTTGACTTTTCCAAACAGCAGGAACACGTAACACGCGGTTTAACAAAAAATTCATTTGATAATTCCACCCCATATACGCGACGCATAGACACAGAATTTTACATTCCATCTTTTTATAAATTTAAATGCAGAATACTTCTCTAAAATATGTTATATTAGCATTTCAAAAACATTGCTATGCAAGCTACTTTCGTTTAAATTATTTAAATATCTTGGTAACTTTGTGACCGTTAAGATACGTATTAAATACGTAACGTAAAATCCATAATTACCCAAAATAGGGTTTTATCAGTGGGATAGAAAGAAAAATGTACAAATTCTTTCTAAGCAGCAAAAATTTAGTATTATAAATGGTATTACTTCGATAAACATTAAATTTTTTTACTTATCTTTTGGATTCGCATCTGCGACCTTTGGGGGACGTATAATTGTTATGCGGGTTAGATTGCTAAATTTAATACCGGAGGTGATAGTGATTCAGGGCATCCAGGAGAGCATCGACTTCGCCGCATCTTTCATTCGATCAAGCCCGGATCCCGTTGTATTCATGGTCGATACAACTTTCAATTTGACAGATTTTTACGTCACTCCTCTTCTAATGATGATACCTGGTGCGAACGGATGGCACCCGTTTCCTGTGCTTCATTTGACTCATGATAGACGCACAACTAAAGTCCAGTGGCATCAAAGGGCACACCGACTGTCGCTAGACTTCGACGAAGCAGCAAGCAGCCATCTGGCAGAAAGTCTGTGAGAGCCTGTGATGAGGATGTCGCCAGCCAGCCAAGGTCGAAGAAAGCCAAAGTGAAGGTTATTGACCAATCAAAGACGGCCAAGTCAAAAAATGAAACATCTGCTAGCCAATCAAGCCGCCAGACCATTTCTAATGTCACAATTAGCGTTCAGATGCATGGACGAACCACTGCCCGAAACCACCGAGACTGAAGTTGGTAGTAGATTCGAAACTTTCAAAGCTTCCTGGAAACCAACTGGACTAAAAAATTTTGGTGAATCCTGCTGGTTCAACGCTGCGATCCAGTCAGTCGTCGCCGCACTGGAGTCTTTAGCTTTAGAAAGTCCAAGCTCAGAGCCAGAATATCAGCTCATCTGCCAGTTGCTTTCAACGACACAAAATGCTGATTCACCATCTACGAATACGCTCCATCAGGAAGCGTTTTATCACTACAGCACAGATGTTGATCTGGACGTTCCAATTCAACAGAAGTGCGCCATCGAAGCTGTTGAAAGGATAATAGAGCTACCAAAACTCCAGCACCTACTTTCTTTTTTGGTGAGAAGCACTATAACAACAAATTCAAAGAAGTTAAAACACAAAACACCAAGTTTAAATCCTCTAAAATATCCAATACATAAAAATCCGTTCGATTTGTATGTATGTAACTCGTAACATGTAGACACAACTAAGTTGGTAGGCAAAGATCCTCCCGTAAGGTACCAGTCTGTATATCGTCTATGTATGCAGTTATACGAGTTAATTAGTGAGAAATGTGTTTGTTTTCATACCATTTTTCTGTTATTAAAACTGACTGCACCCCATATTTTTAGAGTGCCTCCACATCGAGCTGCGAAAGCTGTAGAACAATATACTCTGCAGTTACTCCGACGAGACACACGGGGCGCTAAATATCGCCTGAAGGCGGGTATTTTACATTTTGGAAAAACCGCCACCACAGGACATTATATCTGCTATGTATTTGCATCGGACGGTGCAGTCTACGAGGTCGAAGATTCGAATGTTCGCTATACTTACGATCAGGAATTCCATTGGAGAATCTATCAAGATATTCGGTCGTCGTAATGTATTCATCAGAACGAGTCAGGGAACCGTGATTAAGCTGCATTAGGTTTGACCGAAGTTACATTTGATGCAATAGTTGCTCTGCTTGTGTTGATAAAAGTAATATAGACTTTTTTAAATAAGAAAAGTCTTGCTCTAGAATAATACATAGCTGCTTACTTCATTCATGTGTGGATGATGAAGCGCTCTAAATCTACATTTAGGGTCAATAACAATGTAAGTAGACCTGCTTGTAAACTTATAATCATATTATTAGAATGTTTGGAATTAGTAGAATAGAGTAGAATAATAGAATAACAATAGACCATTAGAATCAACGGCGGATCCAAAATTTCGTTCAGATCAAACATTTTAGGTCTCACCACTTTACCGCTGGAGCTACATGTCTAGATATATATTGCACAAAGTATGTATATGCATATAGTGACTAAACACAGCTAGGCGACCAGAATATTTGACCATCATTGACAATCGAGTTCTCTAATTCTTCATTTCGCTCGTATCATATCATACCTTATGAACGTGAAATTAAAATATTCGTTCTATTTCAAACTAATTTGTTACTACTGTTTTAAGCTATATGTACTATAATATGCAGCACAATTCATATTACTATATTTTATTGCTGCAAATATTATTTCTAGTATGCAGCTGTAGCTCTTACTTTATTTGCCTATTATGTTTTTAAATAATTGCTTGAAATTTAAATGAAAAAATGAAAATTTTGTTGTCATTTTATCTAAGTTGTTATTGTTATTGTAGCATAATTTAAGCTGTAGTTTCATGCTTTGATTGTTTCTGAAGAATGATTTGAGTGCATGAACTTTATAAATTTTTTAAACACTTTGCTCTTGAATAATTGTATGATATATATTATTAATCCTCTTATTTTCTTTCATTTATATTCAGTTAATTTTATAGTACAGGACAGTTTGCATTCACCAAATTAACTTGCTGCTTTTTTTGAGCGAAATTTCTGCTAATTTATGTTTCATTATTCAAGATTCATACTGTCTAAAATCATTGAATTTAATAAGTTTGATTCCGTTTGAAAGCTTCACATCTTATTAAGTATAAGTAAGCTTAAAAGTAAGATAAGTCAATAAGTCAATTGTCAATAAGTCAATTGATTAAAAGAATACGACACAAAACACTTCGCATCAAAAAGTCCAAAATATTTTCAGTCTGTATACTCGACATTGCTTCATAGGTTGCGCAGTTCGATTACTTAAAATAAAAAAATATGTATGGCTCTACGGTAATTTCGAAAAAGTTGACTGTTTCTGCTTTTGACAATAAAGAAAAGCGTTTGTGCTTGTTTCAATTCTAAAAAAATTAAATAATAAAAATTACAAATTTACTTATAGAATTAACAGCTTCAAAGCACTATTATATTTTATAGACGTACCGTTTGTTAAAAAAAGGGGTGTCCATGGGTGCCAAGTGTCCAGATGGGAGTATCACTCCGCGATCCCCAGCAATAGCTCCGGCAATAAAAAAAATAATTTTTTTTAAAAATAGTGCCACGTCTGAAAATTATTTTTTAAAATAAAATGATGCCCCCAATTTATGTGCCACACAAATTTAGACCACAAAATAGAAGTCTCTTGCCGCTGGAGGGAGCGAAAGTTTGTTAATCTATTGCTGAATAATTGCTGGTCCTCCTGCTCCGTGACGTAAGCAGGAAAATGTGTGCCGTTTGTTTTTTTAAAAAGTACACAGCATTTTCTTTTTGTGCCACGCATCCCTCATCATGTGCCACATTTTATTTTTAAGCAGTATGCAAAAAACATCTTTTTACGGCTTTTTTTGCTTTTAAAATTTATTTTTCTATTGCTGAGCCTACCAGACTGTAAAAAGTAACGGAGAAGGCGCATTGTAAGTATTTTTAGTTGCCTACAAGCAAATACTTTGTGTGCCACTCGATAAAAAGCTTCTAAAGATTGTTTCATGTACACTGTTTCAATTGGTCTGCTTAAGATTGTCGCCTGGGGTCGTGATTAGTTACTAGTAAATTCAAGTGTCTGATATTCTAAGAAATTCACTGATATTGATTGATTAATTCACTGAAATGTAAAACCATTAAACGCATTTGGTTTGGGAAAATTAATGAAGCCCGTAGATGTAGTTGCATATGAGTTATGATTGAATATTCTGGCAGTAGGAGTAAAAAAGTATAGTCCTCTGTCTAATTCCATCATTATTAATAATAGCTACTATTTCTGTGTATTTAACAATTAAGCTAATTAAATTAATACATACTACATAGTAATATTATTTATTCTTGGACTGGACACTTTTTAGTAAAATATTTTTCTAACTCTATCACTATATTCCTAAGAAACTTACCTGCATACACATAGCCAAAAATGATGGAAGTGACTAGTCATATGGCATCATATTATAATATTATATGGCACTAATATTGGCATATAAGCACTATTTGCACAAGCACTATTTGCATTATTTGTATGTATGTTTCTCAAGACTACATTATTGCGAACCAACTACATGTAATTAATAAAAAGTATAGCTTTTGTTTAAAAAAAAGAATACATGCAGAATTTGGTACAGAAAAAATGAATCAAAATGCAAAAACCAACAAAATATTGTGACAGCTACATGTGAAAAATGATTCCTTACCCCACTCTAATATATTTTTATAAAGCAACTAGATCGTCTTAGGGTGACATTATAAAACCGCTTTAACCGCTTGGAAGGTAAAGGTATTACAACCAAACTGAATCACAAACTCATACGAGCTACCGACACTTGGACAAACACAGCTTACGTCATAGAGTACTTAGTTCTTGGTTCGTTTGGGCCTCAATTTTCTCTTAATTCCTGTTTCTTCAGACTGTCTCTTCTTTGATAACCGAAGTGTTCCGGCTAAACTTGTTGCTGTCGCTGTCTTCTCCGTCTGCTTTCGTGCCTCTTCCTCCGCCTGCTTTCGCGCCTCTTCCTCCACCTGCTTTTGCGCCTTTTCGTCCGCCTGCTTTCGCGCCTCTTCCTCCGCCTGCTTTCGCGCCTCTTCCTCCGCCTGCTTTCGCGCCTCTTCCTCCGCCTGCTTTTGCGCCTCTTCCTCCGCCTGCTTTTGCGCCTTTTCGTCCGCCTGCTTTCGCGCCTCTTCCTCTGCCTGCTTTCGCGCCTCTTCTATATTGTTCAAATTTTCTAGTGAATCTTCCTCAGCGATTGCATCCACGAAGTTTTCCATCTGAACTTCTGCAACCTCATCTTCTGACTGATCTGGGTGATCTTCATTCCCCATCTCAATCGCACCTTTCAGCTTGCAAAGGCACGAAAGCGCAAGTTCAATAGGCAAAGAAAATTTCGCAGTAGCATATGATGAAGCCATCTTCAAGTGCTTGAATGAGCTTTTAATATGCTTACTAGCGAGCAAATCGCTTTTAGTATAAACTTTTGAATAACGCTGCCAATTGTGCTCTTCGAGCCATGCGCAACCAGATTCAGCAGCTTGAGCACGCTTAAATGAGTCAGAACGCCCGTTACAACCGTTCCGTTTTCGAAAGATAGCAATGCCGTCACTAAATGCCAGAGCAAGGCCATTTTTACTGATATATTTTACATTGCTCCCTCGAGCTGTGCGAAGCGTCGTACCAACGAAATCCAGTTGAAGAATGCGCGCAGCATCACGAACATCTTTTGCCTGAAGTCTGATACCAACAACAATATTACACGCTGGGCAGTCGGCAGGCAGTGGACCCTGCCCCTCAAAAATGCAGTATGGATCGTTGATAATAAACATACTGGTTACTCACTAGTGCATAAACAACTGGTTACTAAGAATTCAATCTATTGGAATATTAACATTAGTGAAAACACAAAAACACAATAAAATGTGTTTATTGTGTTTAGCTACATAAACCTGTATATGGTTAGACAGACTAGATGAAGGTCATTACATGCATATTCAGTCTTAATTGAGGGGCATAATTGGAAGAATTGAAGCACTATCAAGCTGCTAGTGGCAAAGAATGCTAATATTAAAGAGCTACATAAAATTTGGGTTTTAGTTTTTTTAGAAAAAAAATAAGTTTTATTATTGCAAATATCAATAGACTAAAGCCGAGCTCTAAGACAATAGTTTATTAATTGTCTTAATAAGTGTCCTAGTATACTAGGTTAGTGGCAACAAATATTTTTTAAATTTTCATTGTCAATAGTTAGAATGATTATATTTATTAATTATTGTATTATACTTTTTTACTTTTACTTTTTTAATACAAAAGTAAGACTAGAGTCACTAATTATTTTATTAACTATAAATTAAAGCATAGAGAAAAGGCCTAAAGCCAATATCCAAAAAGAAGACTGTTGTATGGAACACTAGCTAGGGCCCAATACATGCATCAGCCCAGGCCAGAATTAAATTAAAACTTGTGCCATCATCCATGGCTTGTGCAAATAGTGCTTATATGCCAATATTAGTTCCATATAATATTATAATATGATGCCATATGACTAGTCACTTCCATCATTTTTAGCTATGTGTATGCAGGTAAGTTTCTTAGGAATATAGTGATAGAGTTAGAAAAATATTTTACTAAAAAGTGTCCAGTCCAAGAATAAATAATATTACTATGTAGTATGTATTAATTTAATTAGCTTAATTGTTAAATACACAGAAATAGTAGCTATTATTAATAATGATGGAATTAGACAGAGGACTATACTTTTTTACTCCTACTGCCAGAATATTCAATCATAACTCATATGCAACTACATCTACGGGCTTTATTAATTTTCCCAAACCAAATGCGTTTAATGGTTTTACATTTCAGTGAATTAATCAATCAATATCAGTGAATTTCTTAGAATATCAGACACTTGAATTTACTAGTAACTAATCACGACCCCAGGCGACAATCTTAAGCAGACCAATTGAAACAGTGTACATGAAACAATCTTTAGAAGCTTTTTATCGAGTGGCACACAAAGTATTTGCTTGTAGGCAACTAAAAATACTTACAATGCGCCTTCTCCGTTACTTTTTACAGTCTGGTAGGCTCAGCAATAGAAAAATAAATTTTAAAAGCAAAAAAAAGCCGTAAAAAGATGTTTTTTGCATACTGCTTAAAAATAAAATGTGGCACATGATGAGGGATGCGTGGCACAAAAAGAAAATGCTGTGTACTTTTTAAAAAAACAAACGGCACACATTTTCCTGCTTACGTCACGGAGCAGGAGGACCAGCAATTATTCAGCAATAGATTAACAAACTTTCGCTCCCTCCAGCGGCAAGAGACTTCTATTTTGTGGTCTAAATTTGTGTGGCACATAAATTGGGGGCATCATTTTATTTTAAAAAATAATTTTCAGACGTGGCACACTATTTTTAAAAAAAATTATTTTTTTTATTGCCGGAGCTATTGCTGGGGATCGCGGAGTGGGAGTATCCGGGTTTTATATACACCCCCCGACAGTGCCGGCCGACACTAATAAACTGCGATTTACGTACCAAAGCATATCAACAAATTAATTTTGTTTACAAGAAATCTAGAGCATCATCTTGGAATATATATAACTTTTCTGCTACATTATTGATTATTTAACTCATTTTTGCAACCTATTACGTTTAAATTTTATTTACTTTTTGTACTTGAAAAATTCAACAGAACAAACGAACGACGATCAAAATTTACAAGTAGTAAATTAGAGAGTGAGTAATATTTTAAGCAACTTAACAACCAGTGGTATTATTGCATTAAACGTTTATGGTCATCATGTCCGTTTTTAGGTGGCTGAAAATCGAAATATTTACTTTATTATTCATTTTTGCTTTTTTAAAAGAGACCAAAATTGTGAAACTTAAAATTTAATCTTTTGACTTTTTTAAGCATGTCCGCTTGACCCCTCCCCGACTCAAATCCTTTGTATTACAGTAAAATTGACTAAAAAATGAATAGACAATACCATATGTTACATGAAAATATATATTCCATCAGGCCATTATTATTTCTAAAAAATAAAGATAAACTTTTTTATATTATTTATTATTGCTTATAGTGTTAGTCTGTTAGACCAGGCCCATAGGCATAGGCGTACTAAATGATTATGGTTATGTAGTTAACTATGATGATAAATGTCATTATGTTTGTAGTCGAATAGAAGCTTTTATAGTTAGTATAAATTTTTTATTGTCATATAATAGTTTCTTTTCACTAACTGTGATAACTACCTAGCTATAGGAATCATAGCTATAATATATTAGTATATAGATCTACTGCAGTAAGCCTTAACCAATTTTGCTTTAAATTAAAAGCTGATACATTACTCCAAAATCTTTTTAATTTAGACCAATTCCTTAGCATTTAATTCTTTAACTAGGCCTATAATTATGAATCTGGGCCTAAATAAAAGAATTCAAATTGAAATAAAGCTAGCTTTATTATTTGATCCTTTGATTGAACAGTCCTTGGTATTTATATTCATTTTAACTTTATTTGGTAGCTAAAGCTTAATATTATTCTAACTAGGTCCTAACTAAAACTAGTTAAAAAGGCCTATTATGTTTCAATGTATAAATTAAAGCAAAATTTTCAATAATTTGCAAAAAAAATTTATATTAAAACTATTACATTTTATAACTCAGGTAAAATAGTTAGCCTATTTGGCTAATACTAGTATAATTTATTTTATCACAATATAAGTATATATATAAATTTTAATAGCTAGGCCAGGGGTCCCCAACTTTCTATAAGTGGCAGACCACATTGACAACTAGCTTGGGGTATGCAGGCTGCATACACAAAACATTAAATATACAAAGCCAAATTTGCTCAGTTGGTATGACTTATTTGGGCAAAAAGTTCAAAGGAGCCAAAAAAGGTCCCATATATCAATTCTTGCCTATATCTTCCTACTTGCTACATATTTTTACACTTAGCTATACCACCCATTCTATGCCTTACCCCCTCAATTTTGCAACTTGTCTTGGTCCAACTACCAAATCAGTCTGTCAGTTTTCACATTTAAAAACTTAAATATTTTCAGGGGTCGCAGTGAAATCCAGTGTTAGACTTGATGGGCCATATGTAATGCAAACTACTTGAGGGTGCTGTGGGCCACACAATAAGGGCTTGGGGGCCACAGGTTGGGGACCCCTGAGCTAGGTCTATCTAAATGATTTTTAACTAAAGTTTTTAAAGTAAAAGTAAAGTTTTTTGTATGTCTATATACTTGTCTTTGGTAAATTTTTATTTTTTAAGGCAAATAAATATTTAAAAATTCTAATATGAAATTACTATATTTTAATTACACTATGCACCAAAAAATTGAATCCCCTCTTACCTTGTCTTAATTGCATACTTCAATCCAAGTGGCAGGCTGGCTTTTGGTGGATGGGGTGGGTGGGTGGTGGGGTGACTGGCCAAGATGATTTTCACTTCTCCTTTGCTTCCTCCTCTCTTAATTTGTTATTTACTTTGTTAGTCATGTGACCATGTGGTTGAAAAATTAAAAAAGGCTACTTTCTAAAAGCCCTATTGGAGCCAATTTCAGAAAGTCCTGGATGCCTTGATTTCGAATACACAAGTGTGCCATAGTTTTATAAGCTTCTGCGCAGCTGCACAGGCAAGTCTGGTTAGTAACTAGAACTAGAAACTCATCCTTTTTCTAGTTTCTAGTGGATGCTTATCCTTTTGTGCGCTGGTGCATTAATTTTTTTCCTTCTGCACTGGATGCTGTCCGCCAAAAGCCCCATTGGCTCCAATAGGGTCTAAAAGGGCCTCAATCAATTTTTTCAGCCCATAGTGTATAATGTTTTTAAAAGTCTAAATTTTTACATAAAATACTATTTTAATGTTTATATTGCTACTATTATTATATTTAAAATTATTGTATTTCTTCACTTAGTAAGATATTTATTATTGTACAAGATTAAGATTAAAATTAGAAAGGTGATATACATTGACCTTTCAAATTATGAGTACCTACAACTTGGTTTGTAAAAAATGGTATTGAATAAAATATTTAAAAGCAATTATTTAAAAATATTTTTCCAAAAAATTACTATCTAGCTTATGGTTTGTAGCTTTTAGAAAAAAGCATTGTTTTTTCTTATGTGTGAGCTAAATACGTGAAGCAATTTCTAAAATAAATTCTAACCATTTTTTTATTTCTGGGATTAAGATTCTCTATTTAGAGTATAGGATTATGATTGTCATGAATTATTTCTAATGTTTAGGCTACCCAATTATGTATTAAATAGAAGTTTTAATCCATATTTATTAATTTTTGTTTATTTATTATAGTTTTTAAGATTATATAAAGCTAAATTGACTTTTTTGCTAAGTAGTACAGTTATTTTACTTATTGTACTATTTCCTTCCAACTTGTAAAAATACTTTCAAGTTATTTACATTGTGTAATTATAACTAACTGTTTTTTCAGAGCACCCATTGAAACTTGACCAAGTAATTCTTAATTGCTTAGAATATTTCTAATATGCAGCACAAAAGTAATGGCAACAAAAGCAAACAGAGTCACTCTCGACAGCTGCGAAGTGCAGGCAGCATTGATCTACAACTTTTTGATTTAAGTCCTAAATCGATAGCTAAGAAAACCGAAAAGAAGAATGACCCTAAAGAGAAGACAAAGCAGAAAGCTCAGTTATCAAAAAGCAATCAGAGGCCAAAGCAACAGAATTCAGAACCTAAATCGGTAGCTACTAGAGCATCAACTAATGCTGCGAGTACTGCTACTCCGATTGCCAGTCCAGGAAAGCGTCGCCATCCAGCTGGTGATCTGAGAAATCTGGTTCAAAATTGTCCGCCAGCTAGTCCCAACAGTCCTTCTAAGACTACTAACAGTCCTAGTAGCAGAAAAAGTGCAGCAAGCCATTCAAAATCATTAAAATCTCCTGTTGTTCATTCAGTCACCGTGACTGAAAGAAAAGTGAAAAGAAATAGCGCGAATCCAATAAATAGAAACGATAGCAATAGTAAAGTTGATTTAAGCTTCTGCGACGAGGCCGTGTCAACATCTGATACAGAATCGCAACAAATGGAGGAGGATGCTTGCATTGAAGTGTCAGCCGAAGCTTGCAGCGAATCCGTGTACTGTAGCACTGATATCAACAATTATCGAAGTGACTTGCCGCCTACACCTCCTGTCACTGTTGAGCCAGATAATAACTCGGTGCCTCAACAGGACTTGCCTGCGCAGCCCGCTGCGTCTGAGGTTCAACCGTCAACTTCTAGCAAGCCGCAGGTTCACAGAGGCCGAGGTCGTCCAGCTGTCAATGTGGTTAATGTTGTGCACAAAACTCCCATAGTAGACTTAGCCGCCGAGGCTGCTTTGCAGCGTAAAAAGATGCAGAAACTGCAGCAACAGAAACAATTTGATGGTCAGACGGTACGTCCTAAAGCGCCAGCCCCGGCGCCAATTAGTTGGGATGTTCCGAATTCGCGCTACTATCGCAAGCTGACGGATGATAAACCAGCTGATATGGTAGGAGAGGTTGGCATCCGTACCTTGACAGCGGCTGTTGATCAGACTGTTCCGCTACCGTCGCACCAGCCAACACCGGCTCAACCGAAGCAGCAGTCGTCGCAGCCCCAGCATCCTTTAGTTCACCTCAGCAAATTGGCTTTACAACTTCCAGTGCAAGCTGGACCATCTTTAGTCTCAGCAGTCAACGGTGGTACAACCCCTGAGCCTTCAACAACACCGCTGTTGCCTTCTCCTACTGCCTTAGCAACGGCTGTGGTTAGTTCGAATACAGTCTCTGCTAAGCCATCGTTGCTTCGCAGTCATCAGCGTCGTCAGGCAGTAACGTCGGTTGCTGCTCCTAAAGAAATAGATTTCGAAGGCTTTCTTGCTCAGCAGGCGGAGGACCCACAGCAGCGCAATAAGCAGACTGCTGAGGCTGAACAACCAGCATCTGAGATTCAAGGCTCGTCTGCAGTTCCTAGCGTAGCTGGTGAATCTAATAGTCGGCGAAAGAGAAAGTGCGACAGGCCGATGCGTATTGTGGCTTCCTCTCCACCGCACCCTCCCCAGCCGGCCCAGGCTTCGCCGGATAAGGTCGTCGAGGACTCAGATCCTGGCCATCACATTGTCGATCCCGACACGTCCATTATAATCAATTTCAATGTTGTTCCTCCCCTGACAGACAGTCAGCAGTCGTCGCTATCTGCGCAAGATTTTTCGAATCTGCCTGTGCCAGCAACAACGAACGCTCCTAGACAGAATCAGCTGGATTATCAACAAAATCCAATTCAAGTTGTTCAAGTGTCTAGCGCTGATCTGCTAAATAGTCGGCGAGCCGAATCAGCAAATCCACGCGCTCGCTTCCAACCTACTGATAAGCCTTTGTCAGCCGATCCAAAGCTCTATCATCCTTTTAGACGGAAGCAGCAAGCAGCGCAGGAGCAGATTAAACAAGATCAGCCTCGTAAAGAGCCACCGTCTAAGCCCGAAAAGGAGGAAACAATTAAAGCGCAACCACCAGCACCAGCAGTAACTGCGGTTGCGCCGTTGCCGTCAGTAATAACAACTACAAAAGCAGCGGTTCCCATTCCCGCCATTTCAAATAGCAGAAGTCGCGGTCCGCTTTATCGCAAGCTTCATGACGACATATCGCCAAACATTTTTAAAGCTTTTGTAGCTTTGAACTCTTCGCAAGCGACTGTAACGGCGGCTAAACGCGCCAAAGAGAATGGCAATTCGTCTAATTCGTCTGCTTCGTCAACCAGCGGGCCGACTACTAAGAAGGTAGCTCGATTAGATTCCTCCTCAGGGGCGTTAACGTCTTCGGCATCGACAGATCAGTCTGGCTCTAAAGCTGCATCTGCTGCTGCTACCTCTTCGTCAGCCTCTTCTCCAGCCAAGAAATCGAATGTTCGCACTCGTAGCGTATTGCTAGCAGCTGCTGCTGAAGAGTCCAGCAGTCCCAGTTCAAGTTCGGGGCCGAGAACGCGAGTATCAGTGGGAAGAGTTTCTGTCCGATGAAGTAGCGTCGAACAATGTCTTATATTGCCTATTATCCCGACCATAATAATTAAATCTTTTGGCAGCGTACATTGCTTATTCAATGGAACCCTTGCTGATCAGTCAGTTGACTTTAAGAAGCTAAATTGTGTAAACTCGTGTTTTATTGCGTTCGTAGATTCAGCAGAATAATTTTACTATTTGCTTTTTTAAACTAAATTTAATTGCGTTTTATATATTTATCTAACTTTAGATGGGGTTCTTACCTTTCCTAAACACACTGATATACGAAATCTTATTAACTTTAATCGCTTTTTAGAATTCTTTCTCCCAGCTTAATTATCAATTTTTCAAACCCTAATTTATGTGAAGATAAAGCATCAAAATTCAATGGAGATAAATATCGGTCGCATTTTTGTTTAATTTATTGCTCTTTGAGAAAAAAAGAAACTGGCCTCACTATGTAACAATCTGTCCGTTCTTATGTTATTGTAACTTTTGTATATAAGTGTGCGCTAATTCATCTCTGTTTCATTTTGTTATTAGCTGTAATAGTGTTTTTTGCTAATTTGACTAAATCACGATTTTATATAGGCAATCCGTTGTTTTCTTTGTTTTGTACTTGTGTTTATCCTATCAAATTTTTTCAGTTTTTAGTTATTAGGTAATTTGTGTGAATTCTTCGTGGAATTGTACCTCTTAAATATCTAAGTTCTGTTTCTTGCTATTTCTAAAAAATGCTTATGCATATGATTTTATTTGCTCTGTTTTATCTATTTAGTGTTAAGTGATGCTGTAAAGCCCACTTCAGTTTCTTTATACGCTGTATATCTTGTTCATAAACATATTTGTAATTTTTTCTCTGTTAATATATGCATATGTACTGTCTGTGTCGTGTTTCATTGCTAATCATATTTTTCTTTAGTGTATAATTTTACGCTTAGGCCTTGAACTTTTTAATAATTTTAACTGTTGCTTATTATATTGCGCAGCAAATTCGTTCGGGCCTGTGGATCTTTAACAAAGCGATGAAAATATGAATGCAACCATTTCTCTCTTTACGATAGTAGTTTGCGTAAATGTCTAACTATGGGTCTTTATTTCTTATTAATTTTTATTTTATATAGATACTTTCAATACTAGTCCATCAACTCTTTTTAAAAGTCAAAGTTTTCAAACGATGTCCTTATTCAGTCACTCTCAAATTTAACAATAAGTATTGAGTTAGGATACTTCAGTCACTCACTCTTTGTTGCACCAGCTTCATAGGCAGTCACTCTTTGTTGAACCAACTTCATAGGCAGTCACTCTTTGTTGCACCAGCTTCATAGGCAGTCACTCTTTGTTGCACCAGCTTCATAGGCAGTCACTCTTTGTTGCACCAAATAATTAGGCAGTCACTCTTTGTTGCACCAGCTTCATAGGCAGTCACTCTTTGTTGCACCAGCTTCATAGGCAGTCACTCTTTGTTGCACCAGCTTCATAGGCAGTCACTCTTTGTTGCACCAGCTTCATAGGCAGTCACTCTTTGTTGCACCAGCTTCATAGGCAGTCACTCTTTGTTGAACCAACTTCATAGGCAGTCACTCTTTGTTGCACCAGCTTCATAGGCAGTCACTCTTTGTTGCACCAGCTTCATAGGCAGTCACTCTTTGTTGCACCAAATAATTAGGCAGTCACTCTTTGTTGCACCAGCTTCATAGGCAGTCACTCTTTGTTGCACCAGCTTCATAGGCAGTCACTCTTTGTTGCACCAGCTTCATAGGCAGTCACTCTTTTGTTGCATTATCTTCCTAGCCAGTCACTCTGTTGCACCAGCTTCTTAGGCAATCTTTGTTTCCTTACCTTGTTAGGAAGTCACACTTCGTTTTCCAATCTTCTTAGGCATTCAGTCTTAGTTGGTTTTTAAATCTTTCACTTGTCGCCTATTGCTTGATACACCGTTATTTATTTTTTCATCTCTCGCTTCATTTTCTGTTATTTCCAATTCAGGTTTTTTAGTGATAATAGGAAAGAAATTCAGGCTCTGTTTTAACTCATAAACAATTTACCATAAATAATTTCAGATTTCGATTTGCGCAAAAATACGCAAAAATTGCGTTCGTTCTGCGTTACTCTCAGTAGTCTGTATAGAAAAAATCTAAATTGGAAACATGCCGATGCTGTTATTGTGTCGCCGTCTCACCAGCCAACTGGCATTGCTGCCTCCTCGCCGTCACTACCGCACTGCCGGCTTTGTCTATGGCCATCGCGAAGACCCGCCTACGGAACCTATCGATCAATCTGACGCTAATAGATGCCTGTCGTTAGGTTGCCATCCGGTTGCTAGGCGACTAGTTGAACTGTACAGGCGTCACGGTCACAGACAGGCGGCGCTCGATCCGCTTGGCTTGTCCGCCGGAGAAATTGACTCCGAACTGTCTAGCCTGTTAGCTAAATTAAATTTAAACGAAACTCTAACGCCGGACTCTTTGCCGTCCGATTTTTTGTCACCTGTTAATCCGTCTAGATTAGGCGATTTAGTCAAACAGTTGGAGGGCATCTATTGCGGCACGTTGGCGGCCGAATTCGAACATCTGGCCGATTGGCGAGAGCGAACTTGGTTTGCTAAACAGTTTGAAGCTTGTCGCGAGGAGTTTAATCCTAATAAGTGAGTTCACATGGTTTTAAAGTTGCTTTGGTTTCGTGCTAAGTGTTTGTTTGGTTAGTAGCTTGAGTCATCTTTGAGTAGCTTGGGTCATCTTTGAGTAGCTTGGGTCATCTTTGAGTAGCTTGGGTCATCTTTGAGTAGCTTGGGTCATCTTTGAGTAGCTTGAGTCATCTTTGAGTAGCTTGAGTCATCTTTGAGTAGCTTGGGTCATCTTTGAGTAGCTTGGGTCATCTTTGAGTAGCTTGGGTCATCTTTGAGTAGCTTGGGTCATCTTTGAGTAGCTTGAGTCATCTTTGAGTAGCTTGAGTCATCTTTGAGTAGCTTGGGTCATCTTTGAGTAGCTTGAGTCATCTTTGAGTAGCTTGGGTCATCTTTGAGTAGCTTGAGTCATCTTTGAGTAGCTTGGGTCATCTTTGAGTAGCTTGGGTCATCTTTAAGTAGCTTGGGTCATCTTTGAGTAGCTTGGGTCATCTTTGAGTAGCTTGAGTCATCTTTGAGTAGCTTGGGTCATCTTTGAGTAGCTTGGGTCATCTTTGAGTAGCTTGAGTCATCTTTGAGTAGCTTGGGTCATCTTTGAGTAGCTTGAGTCATCTTTGAGTAGCTTGGGTCATTTTTGAGTAGCTTGAGTCATCTTTGAGTAGCTTGGGTCATCTTTGAGTAGCTTGATTAATATTTGAGTAGCTTGAGTCATCTTTAAGTACCTTGGGTAATCTTTGAGTAGCTTGGGTCATCTTTGAGTAGCTTGAGTCATCTTTGAGTGCCTTGGGTCATCTTTGAGTAGCTTGGGTCATCTTTGAGTAGCTTGAGTCATCTTTGAGTGCCTTGGGTCATCTTTGAGTAGCTTGGGTCATCTTTGAGTAGTTCTTTCTAGCTTCACAGTGAGTTTATTATTGATGAAAGTCTTAATTCTTTTCGCAACTTTTTATCATCTTGAGCTGTCTGCCCATCAACAAAACCCCACTTTGCCCCCTTCCCACTCAGAGACGAGCTGGCCCGCATGGCCGATGTCATGTCCCGGTCGCAAATTGTCGATGAATTTCTTGGCGCAAAATTCGGTTCGGTGAAACGCTACGGCGGCGAAGGCTGCGAGAGTCTACTAGTTGCTATGGACCGGCTGATGGAGCGCGGCTGCAGTCGGTTCGGCCTTAGCAACATGATTGTTGGCATTGCCCACCGTGGACGCAACAACCTGTTAACTGTACTATTAGACCTGCCCGCGCATTTGTACTTTAGAAAGATGCGCGGTTTAAGCGAATTTCCAGACGGCTGCACCGAAACTGAAGGCTTCACCGGGGACACATTTTCTCACTACTTCCAATCCGTTGCTAAGCGATTCGGGGATAAAAGCTTGACGGTGTCGTTGATCCCTAATCCCTCGCATTTGGAGGCTTGCGTACCGGTTGCAGCTGGTAAAACTCGATCAAAAATGCAACGCCTAGGCGAAGGGGATTATCGAGAGTCAAATGCTACTGATACTACTAATGAGACAAGTAGTAGAAACGGCGACGCCACGTGTTGCGTATTGATTCACGGCGACGCGTCCGTAGTTGGTCAGGGCATCGTGTACGAGACCTTGGCTATGGCAGAGGTGCCTCACTACAGCATTGGCGGGACTGTTCATATTGTTGTTAATAATCAGGTGCGAGGCTACTGGGGGCTGACAGCTTATCCGCTCATGCTATGAATGCTTCATCCACCCATATTCTGTCATCCGCCCCCCATTATCAATATGCAATCCACCCCCCATACTCAATCTGTCATCCGCTCTCATGATCAGTCATCCGCCCCATTATCAAATTGTCATCCGCCCCCCATATCAATCTGTCGTCCGCCCCCCAAAAGGAATCTGTCATCCGCCCCCCATAATCAATCTATCATCCGCCCTCCATAATCAATCTGTCATCCGCCCCCCCCAAAATCAATCTGTCATCCGTCCCCATAATCAATCTGTCATCCGTCCCCATAATCAATCTGTCATCCGCCCCCCATAATCAATCTATCATCCGCCCTCCATAATCAATCTGTCATCCGCCCCCCAAAAATCAATCTGTCATCCGTCCCCATAATCAATCTGTCATCCGCCCCCCATAATCAATCTATCATCCGCCCTCCATAATCAATCTGTCATCCGCCCCCCAAAAATCAATCTGTCATCCGTCCCCATAATCAGTCTGTCGTCCGCCCCCCATAATCAATCTGTCATCTGCCCCCCCTCAAAATCAATCTGTCATCCGTCCCCATGATCAATCTGTCATCCGCCCCCCATAATCAATCTGTCATCCGCCCCCTATATTCAATCTGTCAGCCCCCCCCCCCACAATCAATCTGTCATCTGCCCTCCACAATCAGTCATCGCCCCCTATATTCAATCTGTCAGCCCCCCACAATCAATCTGTCATCCGCCCCCCTCATAAACCAATCTTTTAACCACCCTCCATAATCAATCTGTCATCCGCCCCTAAACTATCATCACCTGTCCATCACCCGCTCCCTCCTCAAAAAACTCAGGTTGGCTACACGACTCCATCGGATCGCGGCTCCAGTTTTCGTCACTGCACCGATGTTGGCAAAAGCCTAGCCGTACCCGTCATTCACGTCAATGCAGACAATCCTGTCGATGTTTACAGAGCGGCCAGTTTGGCCATAGACTATCGACAGAAATTTCGCCGCGATATATTTATTAATCTGGTTTGCTACAGGCGCTGGGGTCACAACGAATTGGACGAGCCGAGTTTCACTCAGCCGCTGATGTACAAAGCGATCAGGTCTAGGCCATCGTCTACAGACAAGTGAGCGACGGACAAGCTAATGAGATGCATAAATAAGTATAGAAGACTTTTTGAATCAAATCGTCCTTAGAAATTAGTAAAAATCCTTCCTAACCTTACCAAGAGTCGATTCTAAACCTTTAAAAAAACTTTAAACCCTTAAAATCGCCTCTAAGCGTCCCTTAAAATAGCCCCTAACCGTCCTTAAACTCGCCCCTGAGCGTCCCTTAAAATCGCCCCTAAGCGTCCCTTGAAATCGCCCCCAAACGTCCTTTAAAATCGCCCCTAGGTGTCCCTAAAATCGCTCCTGAGCGTCCCTTAAAATCGCCCCCAACCGTCCCTTAAAATCGCCCCTAAATGTCCCTTAAAATCGCCCCTAAGTGTCCCTTAAGATCGCCCCCAACCGCCCCTTAAAATCGCCCCTAAATGTCCCTTAAAATCGCCTCTAAGCGTCTCTTAAAATCGCCCCCAACCGTCCCTTAAAATCGCCCCTAAATGTCCCTTAAAATCGCCCCATAATGTTCCTTAAAATCGCCCTCAACCGTCCCTTGAAATCGCCCCCAAACGTCCTTTAAAATCGCCCCTAGGTGTCCCTAAAATCGCTCCTGAGCGTCCCTTAAAATCGCCCCCAACCGTCCCTTAAAATCGCCCCTAAATGTCCCTTAAAATCGCCCCTAAGTGTCCCTTAAGATCGCCCCCAACCGCCCCTTAAAATCGCCCCTAAATGTCCCTTAAAATCGCCTCTAAGCGTCTCTTAAAATCGCCCCCAACCGTCCCTTAAAATCGCCCCTAAATGTCCCTTAAAATCGCCCCATAATGTTCCTTAAAATCGCCCTCAACCGTCCCTTAAAATCGCCCCTTAGCGTCCCTCAAAATCGCCCCTGAGCGTCCTTTTAAATCGCCCCCAACTGTCCCTTAAAATCGCCCCTAACCATCTATAATCTTCCCTAAAATTGCTGCTAAACTTCTTTTACAGTAGCACTTAACTCTCTTTCAAAGATCTCATTCAACTTGTCTTAAATCACACCCTCATCTTTTTTATAAAAGTTTAAGCATCCTTCAGAATCGCCGCTAATTTTTAATTCTTGACGTCACCATTTTAAGATTCGTAGCCAGCCTGGACCCGGATGTGCAGTCCCGAGTTGCCGAATCCAGCTCCAACTGGCGCCAGCACCTGTCAGACCAGCTAACTCTGTCCGAATCTGTCAATATTCAGCCGTATGTTCGTCAAGGCGATTGGAGTTCGACAGCTCCGCCACAGCGCCGCCTAACCGTCTGGGACACCGGCTTCGATGTTGAAGAACTCAAACGCGTCGCTGCAGCTTCCGTAGCAACTAAAGACGCATCGTTTCAATTGCATCCAACGCTAATGAAAGCTCACGTTGCTAAGCGAATGGAACGCATAGCAACCAATATGGATTGGGCCACGGCCGAGTGCCTAGCAATTGGCTCTCTAATGCTGCAAGGCTATCATTGTCGAATCAGCGGTCAAGACGTCGGCCGAGGCACCTTCAGTCAGCGTCACGCTATGCTAGTTGATCAACAGCACGGCTGCATTGATGTACCATTGAATCGTCTGGCTAATGCTACAGGCCGGCTAGAGATCGCCAACAGCATCCTGTCCGAGGAGGCCGTTGTCGGTTTTGAATTCGGCATGGCCATGGACTATCCCGATCGTCTGTGCATCTGGGAGGCCCAATTTGGCGACTTTTTCAACGGCGCCCAAATTATTTTTGACACTTATTTGGGCTCGGCTGAGGCCAAGTGGGGCCATCAGAACGGCCTGGTGCTGCTGTTGCCGCACGGTTACGACGGGGCCGGTCCGGAGCATTCCAGCTGTCGTCTGGAACGCTGGTTGCAATTGACTGATTCTAGCGAAACTGAACCGGATACCGATATGGTTAATATGCAGGTAGGTTTTCCTGTCTTGAATTGGTAAATTTAGTCTTTGTTTATTCCTCAAGGTCTTTGTTTATTTGCCTAGGTCTTTGTTTATTAATTCTTATAGGTCTTTGTTTATTCATCTAGGTCTTTGTTTCATTCTTCTAAGTCTTTGTTTATTCGTCTAGCTCTTTGCTTATTCATCTAGGTCTTTGTTCATTCGTCTAGGTCTTTGTTTATTCGTCTAGGTCTTTGTTTATTTGCCTAGGTCTTTGTTTATTAATTCTTATAGGTCTTTGTTCATTCATCTAGGTCTTTGTTTCATTCTTCTAAGCCTTTGTTTATTCGTCTAGCTCTTTGCTTATTCATCTAGGTCTTTGTTCATTCGTCTAGGTCTTTGTTTATTCGTCTAGGTCTTTGTTTATTCGTCCAGGTCTTTGTTTTTATTCGTCTAGGTTTTTGCTTTATTTGTCCAGGTCTTTTTTATTTGTCTAGGTAATTCTTATCTGTCTAGGTCTATGCTTATTTCTCTAGGTCTTTGTTTATTCTTCTAGGTCTTTGTTTTTATTCATCTGAGTCTTTGTTTGTATTCACCAAAGTCTTTGTTTATTCGTATGATTCAGTTTTCATTCCATAATACCACTATTTGTATCAGAGTAGATCCCACAAAATGTCTTTGTTCAGTCAGTAAAAGCCAATCTTTGTTAATCTGTTTATCTATAAAACCGAATTTCCCAGGTCGTAAATCCCACCACGCCGGCCCAGTATTTCCACCTGCTTCGTCGCCAATTAATTGGTCGAAAATTTCGCAAGCCGCTGGTTGTTGTGAGTCCGAAGACTCTGCTGAGACATCCGGCCGCCGTGTCCAGCCTGGAGGAACTGGCGCCTGGACGATACTTTCAGCACGTGCTGCCGGATCCGAGTGTAAGTGTTTTAAATATATAAGAGTTTATGGCTTTCTTTCCCGCCGCTTCACAGTGTGCACTCTATTCTCTAGCTAATCATTTCTCGCTGCCTCACTATGTACACTATTCCACAGCTTATCATTCCCCGTCACCTTAAAATGTACACTGTTTTCCAGCCAATCATTTCTCGCTGCCTCCCAATGTACACTCTATTCCACAGCCAATCGTTTTTTCCGTCATCTTACAATGTACACTGTTTCACAGCCAATCATTATCCACCGCCTGACAGCGTACATTCTGCTTCTCAGCCAAATATTATCCAATTATTCATCACTGATAGTCTCAGAATGTACCCAATGATAGCCCAGTGTCTCAGAATGTACCCAATGATAGCCCAGTGTCTCAGGATGTACCCAATGATAGCCCAGTGTCTCAGGATGTACCCAATGATAGCCCAGTGTCTCAGGATGTACCCAATGATAATCCAGTGTCTCAGGATGTACCCAATGATAGCCCAGTGTCTCAGGATGTACCCAATGATAGCCCAGTGTCTCAGGATGTACCCAATGATAATCCATTGTCTCAGGATGTACCCAATGATAATCCAGTGTCTCAGGATGTACCCAATGATAACTACGTGTCGCAAACATGCACAGAAATAATCGTTGCATAAAAAATGGCCCGCAGGTGTCAGACAACGCCCAATCCATTAGCCGCGTGATCCTGTGCACCGGCAAGCACTATTACGCACTAGACGAATACCGCAAATCCAAAGGCATCTCCAACACGGCCATCATTCGCTTAGAACAATTAACCCCATTCCCTTTGCACGACGTGCACAATCAACTAGCCAAATATCCCAACGCCAAGGATTTAGTCTGGTGCCAGGAAGAGCCGCGCAATATGGGCGCTTGGTCGTTTGTTGAGTCAAGATTGCGCAATCAGCTAGGCCTAGGTCGGCCGCGCTACGCTGGCAGGAAAGAATTGGCAACCCCGGCGGTCGGCATCGGAGCTTTGCATCGGGCCGAAGCTGAGAAACTTCTCACCGACGCGTTTCTCACCTGAGCTGCTGTGACGTCAGGATTTTTATTATGGAAATTATGGAGCTGTTTGCTATTTAACTATTTTTGTCAGGTTAACGCGACTTTAAATGAAGAAGACTTTTCAATAGCATATTATTGTTGATTTTTTAAAACTGCATCTTTAGTGGTCATTACCCTTCATTATTGATCCGTTCACCGATTCTATTTGGTGCCTTTTGAATCTTTTATATGCCTCCCACTTGTATTAGGCGCCTCTCACTTCTATTAGGCGCCTCTCACCTCTATTAAGCGCCTCTCACTTGTATTAGGCGCCTCTCACTTCTATTAGGCGCCTCTCACCTCTATTAGGCGCCTCTCACTTCTATTAGGCGCCTCTCACTTCTATTAGGCGCCTCTCACTTCTATTAGGCGCCTCTCACTTCTATTAGGCGCCTCTCACTTCTATTAGGCGCCTCTCACTTCTATTAGGCGCCTCTCACTTCTATTAGGCGCCTCTCACCTCTATTAAGCGCCTCTCACTTGTATTAGGCGCCTCTCACTTCTATTAGGCGCCTCTCACCTCTATTAGGCGCCTCTCACTTCTATTAGGCGCCTCTCACCTCTATTAGGCGCCTCTCACTTCTATTAGGCGCCTCTCACCTCTATTAGGCGCCTCTCACTTCTATTAGGCGCCTCTCACCTCTATTAGGCGCCTCTCACTTCTATTAGGCGCCTTTCACCTCTATTAGGCGCCTATCACTTGTATAAGGCGCCTCTCACCTGTATTAGGCGCCTCTCACCTGTATTAGGCGCCTCTCACCTGTATTAGGCGCCTCTCACCTGTATTAGGCGCCTCTCACCTGTATTAGGCGCCTCTCACTTCTTTAGGCACCTCTCACTTTTATGAGGTGCCTTTCGCTTCTATTTGGGTCCCCTCACTTCTACTAGGTGCCATTAGTTTTAATTTTACCGTGATTAAGCTTCAAATTTTCTGCCAATAATTTTAATTAGAGCTTAATTAGAAAGCTTGAAAATCTAATTTTGAAGAATTTTTCTATTTTAGTACAATATTTGTCATTTTTTGCTTTCATTAATGGCGCTTGAAGCTATTTTGTTTCTCAGGTTGGCGTGATTTTTTTAATAAAAGAACTTAACTGCTTTAAGAATCTGTCTGTTTGAATGATTTAACGAAGGTAACTATTTTTCTTCTAATTAATTTCTTGCTTGACACATTAGCGCTTTAAAAGCTTTAGACTAGTCTATACTAACACCTTGTGTATTAGCTTTAGACTCATGATGAATGATTGACTCAGTTTTTTAGTACTTTTTTATCATTTAATTTTTAATTGATTCATATCAATCATTGAGCTTCCCTTCTATCTTTTTTTATAAATTTGTCTTCTTTTGCATCGCTTATTATACATACAGATAGGTAATTAAATTTTTGGTGTTGGTTGATTTCAATTTGAATTAGAGTTATATTCATAATTTTAAATGCATGCGATGATTAGCTTTACGATCTTCCTTGTCATCCTTTAATTGTAATCTCTGATTGAATGCCAGTATAAAAAAATATATTTTTTGCTAGTAATTTTTATTGCGCTGCAGTGCTGTTTCTCTGTTGGTTTTTTTATTTTCTATCTTAAATTTTTAACTTTTTAGTGTTTAATTAGCGTTTTAGATGTTTTTTAGGTTAGAAGTCTTTATGCCTTATCTCTAAGTAATAAATCATCAAATTCTAACATTATTTAGTCTCAAAATCTATCTATTTGAATCCTCAGCTTAATTAGTAGTATGTTAAAACAATTATCTTGAATCTAATTGCACCAATTTTTCTCCCCTATTCTTTAATCTAATTCCCTCTTTCTCTTGTCTAATGTCCCTATTCACTAATATAAGTTCCCTATTCTGATTGCAGTATAAAATAAAAAATAATAAATTTAGACACCCGACCTTTTGACCAGATGTACAGCCAACGGCAAAGCTTGTTGCGCGGCGCATCCGAAGGCTGTGTACAACTGATCAGTCCTGACGGGCTGGAGGGGCTGCAACACCCACTCTAAATTTACCCAGCTCAAACTGGTACCCAATCTCAGCTGGGTGGACTGAAGCAATGCGGGATTAAGTGGTGCCTTGCTCAAGGGCACAAATTGTCTCCTAGGGCCGGGACTCGAACCCACGACCTTCCGGTCTTGAGGCAGGCGCCCTATAGCCACTAGGCTACAACTCCTCTTATGCATTCTGATTGCAGTATACAAGTTTGATAGTTTTAATTCCTAGTTTTTTTCTGTCTAATTTGCTAAAATTTTCCACCTACTACTGCCTTTTTTCTCTAATTATTATTGTTTCGATATTTCTACAGGTAAAAAATCATTTCCTTATTTTTGCACTATAATTACACAATAATTCAAGCCCAACTCTCTTAACCGGCATATTTTCAGCGAACAAGCGCAACAAGCCAAACCTAATTTTGGGCTAATCTACCGTTCATTAATTAAAACCGCAAACACAGCCCAAGAGAATTGAAATTTACAGTTTAAACTTTCGCCTGCTTCATCTTTCGCCCAAGGTGAAGAGAAGAGGCTGGAATAGAGAGAGAGGTCACCAATCTCCATTCGGCGTAAGCTATGAACGGCTGCGGCGCCACCAATCAGGAGGCGTCCGTCTTGGAAACACAAGCCTCCGCCGTCGTTACTAGTAGCAACAACAGCGGCGTCGTCGTCGCCCCTAGCAACGGCCGACAATTGTACACGGTTGGCAAATTATTGGCGGAAAAATTTGAAAACGGCGTGTCACATTTTAAAGTTAGATGGAAAAATTATTCTCCCGCGCACGATACCTGGGAGCCGGAGTCTAATCTCGCCGCTGTTGCCCATTTGGTGCAAGAATTTCGGCAGCGAGTTGCCGCGTCTACTACTAATAATGCCGCTACTACTTCTAGTAGTAGTAGTAGTAGCGGCAGCGGCGGCGGCGGTCATAATAGTAGGAAACGCAATGCCGCCAGTCGCAAGTGGGATGTTGTGCCGGCCAGTCAGCTTGTCGCGTCTAAGACTAAATTTTTCGACGATTTAGAGGCTGGACGCATCGATATTCGGTGAGTGAGGCTTCGGGATGCGTCCTGATTCACTCCTCGCCTCCTCTGTGTCCTCTCTCCTGGTCTACTGCCTCTTATCTTAGCGTCTTACGTTCTCTTGCTGATACTCCCACTCCTGCGGTGCGTTAACAACGCCGGAAAGACATCCCCGAAAGGACGCATCCCCGAAACGACTCATCCCCGATAAGACATCCCCGAAAAAACACATCCCCGAAAGGACGCATCCCCGAAAAGACACGACGCCGAAAAGACCTAGCTGAAGAGACAGCCGCAAATACACAACGCCCATAAGACACAAAGCAGAAAAGACGCATCGCCGAAAGGCAGTCCCCGACTGCTTAGCTTTCAACGATGTGTCGTTTTGGCGATGTGTCTTTTAGGTTATGTGGAATGTCGAGCACCCTTATCTCCCCTCTTCACTCCTAAATCTCCATTCCCTTTAAGTATCTTTAAATATCCTTACACCATGCTCCCCTCTTCTCCAATTCCTCTACAATCTTCCTATTTCTACCATTGCATCATCTCCTTTGGATTACTTTACTTAAAAATCCCTCAACTCCCCTTCCCGCTTGGCAGATCCAACGATCTCTATAGCCGCGTCAAATGCCGGCGTCGAGCCAATGGCGACAGCGAGAGCGCCGCCTCCGATCAGGAGGACGACGAGGCGCCGGCCGTCGCCGTCACCGCCGCCGCCGCTGCGGCATTGATTGCTGACCAATCGACATTGTCAATCAACGATCCAGATGATGAAGATGATCAAGCTGCTGGCAAAAAGGATCCAGTTGAAAACGACGTTGTCGGCTGCGTCGACAATGTCGATAACGAGGAAGACGACGCCCATTCGAATCATTCGGACACTGGCAGCTGCTTCGCCGCTAATTCTGTCGGATCGTCTAGCACCGTCGAGATGGACGAAAGTCGTCCTAATGGCCAGGTGAAATTCACTATTGATTGTTATTAGTAGTATTGGTAGCGGCAGTAGTAGTTTAATAATTTTCTCAGTTAGTATTTAGACTTTATATTATCAATAGTTACAGCGATAGTAATATTAATATAAAAAGTAATAATAGTCGTAGCAGTAGTACTACACCTTTTTCCGGTCAAATTCAACGTTTTGCCAATCAGTTTAGCCAAGTTTCATTCGAGTTACTGTTCTATAATAGCAGTAATAATATAAGTAGTAGCAGCATCATTTTTAGTAGTACTAGCAGCAAAAAAGTAGATTTAGTAAGTATTATTTTATTATCAGTAGTATGTAGCAGTAGTACGTGCATTATTATTTTTTATTAGATAATTCATGCTAGTAACAGTAGTTGTAGTATTATTATTTTGGTAGCTAGTATAAGCAGTAATAATATTATTATAATATAATATATTAATACTATTATTGGCACTCAGGCTCAACCGTCCTCAGCGGTAACCGCCCTGAGCGTTGTTGCCAAGGATGTCATAGCCAATAATTCGGCATCCAGCTGCGATTCCGGCTGCCCAGTTACGCCTCCAAAGCAGCAGCAGCAACTGCAGCTGCAGCAGTCCCAGCCGCAGCAGCAACGGAGAAAGCAAATGCAGCAGAAATCGTTGCTAACTGACCTGCTAGTGTCAGCCAAGAAGCAGCGCTACAGTAGAGAGTTCCATCATCATCAGCAGCAACAGCAGCAGCAGCCGTGCCAATCCAATTGTGTCGACACTGAGGACGACGACGAAGAAGACATTGTCGATCATCAAGACTACGAAATCGACGAATTCGACGACTATTCGAATGATTCGGCTTCCACGGCTGCTGCAGCTGCTGGAACTGCTTGTTCTAGTCAAGTTGAACTGCTTCGAGCTCACGTGAGCGCCGAACAGTCGTCGGCCTCCGCGGCGGCGGCATCCAGTAGCATCGCACTGTCGGCGACTCAGCAGCGACGTCACAGGCGTCGGGCGGCGCCGTTGTCGTTTGTTGCTTTGTGTCAGGCTGTTGAGCGCGGCGATTGGCTAGCGGTTGAGCGGACTCTGTTGCTAAGAGGATCGTTTGGCCGCACGAACAGCCTAGCCCTGGCATCGATGTCCTCGGCTGCCGCTTTTGACGAACGTCTGACGCCGGAACGACTGCAGCAGCTGTTGTGCCTGGCCGCCATCAGGGGCCACGTCGGTATTGTCGACTTGTTGTTGAATAGGGCGCCGGACTTCTGCGGCGGACAGGTGAGACTTTTGTTGGGATGCATGAAGAAGAAGATAGAGAGACATTAGGGAGAAGTAGATAGAGAGAGGGGAAGGGAGAAGTAGATAGAGAGAGGGGAAGGGAGAAGTAGATAGAGAGAGGGGAAGGGAGAAGTAGATAGATAGAGAGAGGGGAAGGGAGAAGTAGATAGAGGGAGGGGAAGAGAGAAGTAGATAGAGGGAGGGGAAGAGAGAAGTAGATAGAGGGAGGGGAAGAGAGAAGTAGATAGAGGGAGGGGAAGGGAGAAGTAGATAGAGGGAGGGGAAGAGAGAAGTAGATAGAGGGAGGGGAAGAGAGAAGTAGATAGAGGGAGGGGAAGAGAGAAGTAGATAGAGGGAGGGGAAGAGAGAAGTAGATAGAGGGAGGGGAAGAGAGAAGTAGATAGAGGGAGGGGAAGAGAGAAGTAGATAGAGGGAGGGGAAGGGAGAAGTAGATAGAGAGACAGTAGGGAGAAGTAGATGGAAACAAGGGAAGGGAGAAGTAGATAGAGGGAGGGGAAGGGAGAAGTAGATAGAGGGAGGGGAAGAGAGAAGTAGATAGAGGGAGGGGAAGAGAGAAGTAGATAGAGGGAGGGGAAGAGAGAAGTAGATAGAGGGAGGGGAAGAGAGAAGTAGATAGAGGGAGGGGAAGAGAGAAGTAGATAGAGGGAGGGGAAGGGAAGGGAGAAGTAGATAGAGGGAGGGGAAGAGAGAAGTAGATAGAGGGAGGGGAAGAGAGAAGTAGATAGAGGGAGGGGAAGAGAGAAGTAGATAGAGGGAGGGGAAGAGAGAAGTAGATAGAGGGAGGGGAAGAGAGAAGTAGATAGAGGGAGGGGAAGAGAGAAGTAGATAGAGGGAGGGGAAGAGAGAAGTAGATAGAGGGAGGGGAAGAGAGAAGTAGATAGAGGGAGGGGAAGGGAGAAGTAGATAGAGAGACAGTAGGGAGAAGTAGATGGAAACAAGGGAAGGGAGAAGTAGATAAAGGGAGGGAAAGAGAGAAGTAGATGGAGGGAGGGGAAGAGAGAAGTAGATAGATAAAGAAGAAAGAGAGACAGTAGGGAGAAGTAGATGAGAGAGACGGAAGGGAGAAGGGAGACTTGATGTTTCGCAACTCATACCAACGACCACTGGGCACTGCTGCTCATGCCCATGAAATATTTAATCAAACCTCAATTGTAACCTCGCAGGATCTGAACGTGAATTTCCGCTCACCCGATCCCGCATTCGGCTCGGCCACGCCTCTAAGCCTGGCGGTCGAATGCGACTCGTTGCCAACTGTGCACCGACTAATTAGCGCCGGCGCCAATCCTGACTGTAGTTTCGGCGCCAATTCAGCGCCAATCTATTTGGCTATTAGAAATCGCCGGCCGCATCTAGTCGACGCGATTTGCTCGCGAGCCGGCGTAAATTTTAGCGTCGAATCGTGCGACGGTCAGACGGCGTTGCGCTACGCTAGGCGGACTTGTCCTCGAAGCGCCGAGGTTTTGCAACGATATGTTGGCCAGGTGTGCCGGTCGATGCACGATCTGGTGATTGATCAGCTCGGCCGGTTTGGCTTCGAGCCGGCTTTGATGCTGTTTGCGCCGCATTTTGTACGACCGGTGGCCGAGAATGACGGTGAGAAATTTGGTTGCTATGCGGTTTCTAGGCAGTTGCTATGCGGTTGCTATGCGGTTTCTAGGCAGTTGCTATGCGGTTGCTAGGCAGTTTCTAGGCAGTTGCTATGAGGTTGCTAGGCGGTTTCTAGGCAGTTGCTATGCGGTTGCTAGGCAGTTTCTAGGCAGTTGCTATGCGATTGCTATGCGGTTTCTAGGCAGTTGCAATGCTGTTGCTAGGCGATTTATTTTAGTTATTGATTCGGGTATTTAAGTTTGTTTCTATAGTGTGGCGGCAAGTCTAGAATTGTTGCTTAATTTATTTCAGCGGAGTCTCTTCGAGGTTGCTAGGATGTTGCTATATTTAATCGATGTTGGTGTTTGGCTAGTTTTCTTGCGTCACTTAGTTGCTAAGCTGTTGCTAAGCGGTTGCTACTCAATTACTATCTAGCTGGTTTATTAGTTTAACGTATAGTAATTAGTATCAACGTAAGGAGTTGCAGCCCCAACTGTAATGAGACAATTTGTGCACTTGAGTAAAGGTACTGCCTTTACCCAGCTTGAGATTAGGTACCAGTTTGAGCTGGGAAGATTTAGAGTGGGTTTAACGTCTTATTCGAAAGGTTGGGTGTGTAAAAAACATTTTACTTTGTTGTTGCTATGCCGTTACCAGGTTTTAATTTATCAATCATTTTTCCTAACACGCGCTCTCGTCCAGCCGAAGGCCGCACCTGCTCAACAAATTTTCAACTGTCCGCGGATGAGGCTGCCAAACGTGGTCACGTGCTAGCCCTGATCCACTGCCGCCAGCAGCCAAGGTCTCTGCTACTGGGCGCCGCTCATTCTCATCACCAGCAGCAGCAGCAACAGCCGTCTCTCAGTCTGCACTGCTGGCTAGCTGACGGTCCGTGTCACGTGACTAGCGTATCGCTCAACGGCCAACGTCAATTACCTCTGTCGGCTAGTGGCGAACGATTTTTAGTGGGATTAAACAACTGTGTGACTGGGGAGAATCAACTGCAGTTAACGTTCTCGCGTCATTATCGGAGCAGACAGCAGCAGGCCTCGAGGACAACATCTGGCGGGGCTGCTGCTGCTGCTCTGATCGACCTTCGTGTCGGAGTGTTCGCCATGCGCCTGACTGAACGCAGTCGGGCTATTGTATTAGAAGATTAAAATCAATTCTCCAGAGATTCTAACTACTAAGAGTGCTCTAAGTCTTAATCCGCTCAGGAAATTGTTAAAAGTTAAAGATAAGAATGAGCGACGTACAGTCTAGATGTAAGAAAGAAGCTAATTATTACTATTGGTAGTCTTAATTTCTTTCGTTGTGTGTGCTTCAAAAAAAAGAAAGTACAAGGTGCTCGGTAAATTTCATTGTTCAATAAAATATGTAGTTTATTTTTTCCGAGCTGGTCCTGTTTTTTTTAATCAGTCATTAATTTGAATAAGAAGTGCGTTGTAAATCAACAAAAAAAGTTTTCTCCTAATCCTGTTGTTGGCCATTCAGTTATTCAGGTTTTTTATTAATGGCCTTAATATAATAAATAATAAAGTTTTAGGCAACACTTTAACATGATAGCTACGGTAGTGTCTTTGATGACACAAAAAATTATTTAATTTCAAGCCAAATGATTAACTACTGAAGCCTCGATGCGTATTTATTATTTGCATGTTTTTTGTTTAATACTCTGTGACAACAAATGACTAATTAAAAGACAGATCGCCATTTGTTTATCCCACTATCCCAGAGTAGTATTGATGCCTAGTCAACATGGCGGATGTTATTCTTTTGTTTTAAATTTCGTTTGAAAAAAAAACAATTTTTTTCCTGCTTAGTTTTCATAGAGCTATTTAGAATGATTAATAGTATATAGTAGTAGAAAATGCTTTAAAGCCTTTTCAAAGGCTTTAAACAGATGTTGACAGACATTTCTGTCAACTTGTCAGTATGATCTCTGTGAATAAACGTACATATTTATAAATTCACTTGTGTTTACTTTCTATTAGCTAAATTTCTTATCTAGAGGCAATTGCTTTTGTAGATTTTTGGTTTCCAACTTGCATTTTTTTCAGTTTTGCCTCAGTTCAATAAATAAAACTGTAATTAATATCTCTTTCGATGCTTGTAATTAAGCGCTACCATGGCGACGGGTTTGTATGGTTTGTTTGTGTTGCTATTTTTGTTATTTATAAATTAACTTAATTTGAAATCTCAATAATATATATATATTTCATTTTGCGCCCAATTTCGCAGATCTTACGCTTAAAACAATTAAAACTACACCTGCCCTCCGGCACTCTGTCTCTTGAACCTCCATGGATTCTAACTTCTAGTTTACATTTTTATCAATTTTATAATACCTTTTTGTTGACTTTCTTACCTCGAAATTTCTGGTTACCCGTTTATCCACTAGGCAAGCAAGATTTAAACTTGTTATTGTCGAAATACCAGCTTCAAGTGATAATATAATTATAACACTGTTAAGAAAATTTCTAAAATGCTGTTTGATTTTCTTTTGCATTGATGAACTAATATAAGTACTATGAGACGTGTTTCAATACATTTATTTTTTACTAATAATCAAAAGTTTTGTTTCTAAAAGTCCATATATGGCATAGCTAATTGTCATTTGATTTCCTATGTTGCCTCAATTTTTCACTTTGAAAAAATCGTTTATCTTTAGTATAGTATTTTTGTGTATATTCGAAAAAGAAGTCGCTACTAAGACAGGTTTTCTATTATATGTAGTTTTTTTCAATTAAAAAGTATTCATTTTCTCTTGTAATTAATTTGCTTTATTTGCTACATTTTTTGTATGTTTTTTGTATTTAAATACTCTGAAATGTAAGTTTCTCCAATTTCGCGATCAGTGGCAGCGAACGCTTTTAGTAGTATAACTTTGATAATCTGCTGCCTTTTTCAAATTTCCTGTGTTTAATTTATTATATTTTGACACAAACATACGAACCGTATTCCCCCAATTTGCTTCATTCAATTTAGATTTCAAATTCTCAGAAACGAAGTAAAGAAAATAAGATTATTGTTTAACGATTTAAATTTTTTTCTTCTAATAAAAATTATGTTTAAAAAGGTACGTTATTAAGTGCACCTTTTCATTTGCAGATTTGAAATCTGATCATAAGAATTCATATTTATTTCAATAATAAAAGCATCGTTTTGGCGTCTTCTTTTTTGCTTAATTTTTATACATTTTAGGGGTATAATATGTTGTGTTCCATACTATTATTACTATACATAAGCTAGCTTTTTCACCAGCTTAGTAAAACGGGTTTTTCATTACAAAATATTCGATTTTCTATTTACAGTTATTTCAAACCCAGCATCATGCCTAGCGACAAAGTAGCCAGATGGGAGGTGCCACTAAGTGACGGGGTCTACGTTGTCGAATTCGAACACGGGACTACCACTGGCGGCAGAGCGATCTTTATTAATGGTCGAGTGAGTTTTGTCACTTTTTATTGTTGCATTTGCTACAGCCGCTAAATTGTCTGAAAAGTTTGCTCTCTTAATTCTATTTGTTGCTCGTTAAATTTTCATCTCAGCTCCCTCAAGCCACCCGCCCCACTCCACTCTCTTTAAAGTTCGCTTCTAATTGGCCGCTTGTGAAAATGCCTACCCCACTTGACTCCCGTCTTAGCTCGCTTTTAATTAGCCCACCTCGTGTGTGGCCGCCCACCCCACTCCACTCTCTTTTTGAGTCTCGCTTCCAATTCGCTGCTCGTGAAAATGTCTACCCCACTTGACTCTAGTTTTAGCTCGCTTTTAATTGGCCCACCTCGTGTGAAGCCACCCACCCCACTCCACTCTCTTGAGGCTCGCTTCTAATTGGCCGCTTGTAATAAAGTCTACCCCACATGACTCTCGTCTTAGCTCGCTTTTAATTGGCCCACCTCGTGTGAAGCCACCCACCCCACTCCACTCTTCTCGTAGTTGGCTTCTGATTGGCTGCTCATAAAATCACAATAATTCCATGTACTCCAGTGCATCCGCCGAGAAGATTTCATGTTCAAACTGGTTGGCTCAGAGGAATTCAAAATCAAGGATACCCACTGCGTGATTCGTATTGACGCTGTCAGCGGTTTCGCCTACGAATATTGTCTGTACGTCAATGGCAAACCGTTGGAAAAGTTCACTGAGAATCAATCGAAGGTGCTTAAGTGCTGGCTGTGCCCTATCGATGGCCAAATGAATCGAGTTGTTTTGGAGAAAGACACTTTAGATGTTTATGTCAATGGAAAGCAGGTTGAGACTGCTGTGAGTTTTTATTAAAAATATTTTTTGACATTAATTTCATAGAAGCTCAATGAATTTTACGATAAAATCTCATTACGTTTGCCAATATTTATAATCTGATATCGCTAGCCATTGCCCAGTCCTATTATCTGATTTCCCTCTGTCTAGTCTATTGTCGTAACAAACCGTTATTTAAATTTTGCCCCAATCCTACCTAATTCCTATTGGCTGATAGCCGTCCCTCATTTCTATTAGCTGATAATACTCCCTCATTCCTATTGGTTCATAAACCTCACTCATTCCGATTAGCTGATAACCCGTTCTCATTTCTTTGGGCTGATAACCCCTCCTTCATTCCTATTGGCTGACAACCCTCCTTCATTCCTATTGGCTGACTTTTTCCTTCATTCCTATTGGCTGACAACCCTTCCTCATTGCTATTAGCTAGTAAACCTTCTTTATTTCTTTTAGCTGATTACCCTCTCTCATTCCTATTGGCTAATAACCCTTTTTCATTTCTTTTAGCTGATTACCCTCTCTTATTCCTATTGGCTAATAACCCTTTTTCATTTCTTTTAGCTGATTACCCTCTCTCATTCCTATTGGCTAATAACCCTTTTTCATTTCTTTTAGCTGATTACCCTCTCTCATTCCTATTGGCTAATAACCCTTTTTCATTTCTTTTAGCTGATTACCCTCTCTCATTCCTATTGGCTAATAACCCTTTTTCATTTCTTTTAGCTGATTACCCTCTCTCATTCCTATTGGCTAATAACCCTTTTTCATTTCTTTTAGCTGATTACCCTCCCTCATTCCTATTGGCTGATATCCCTCTCTCATTTCTATTAGTTAAAAACCATTTTTTAAGCTACCCTGTTTTTTTAGCCAGTTGAAGCAATCCCAATTTTCCACAGGGCGAGTTCACCGACGAAGGCACGGAGACTCATTTCAGCATTGCTGGCCACGGTTGCTACATCAAAGCTATTTCTAGCGGGCACAAGCGCACAGGCTTGCTACACGCCTTGATTGTTGATGGCTGCGAAATTCCTGAGGCTTCGGTTGACCAGTGGTGAGCTATTCGTAATTTAGCTAGCAATCTTTTTGACATTAAAGAAATTTCACCTCTACTATTTAAAGTAGCATCATGTAAATCGTATTTGGCGACCAAACTTTCAGACATTTATGTTTCCTCTAAGCCTCTCAGCTAGGTCAGGTAAATTATGTCAAACTAAGGTGTTAAGAAAAAAAGTTGCGTATTTTAACTGTCTAAATGATAATTTTGTTGTCGGCAAGACATTTACCCACCGTAATATTGTATTATCTATATTTTAGTATTATGGGTTATCTAACACAATTTTGACGGATTATAAGACACCCAACATATACTAGTTGTTGTCTAAAATTGCACTTAAATATTAAATTATGTATGTCTAATATAGGTAATACCCTAGCTAAGATAATAATTACTTATAGTATTATTTCTACCACAAGATATTAAAAGTGTTCGTTTAAATTCATGTTGTTTTTTGACAAATTTCAGTCCGTAACACAGTTGCAGTGCCCGTGTCAACTTTCACTCGGTTTCTGCCCGTACGTGTAATTGGATGCTATAATAATAATACACCTTTTCACGTTCAATTTTGATCAAATTCCAGTACTAAAAAAACTTGCGGAAATTCAATTCAGACACTTTAAGCTATGGTGAGTGCTTTCGGAAAATCAATAAAAACAAGCACCTTTTCAAAAGCAACAGAGCCTGTTCGATTCAAACTCAGTTTTTTTTCTCTGGCAAAATCTCCCCTGCGGGAAGGCGAAAGAACGCTTAGAAGAACTTCAATAGAAACAGAGTTTATTCAAAAGAAACTTAACCATGATATAAGTACATGTCAACGAATAATTGTAAAACATTAACTGGAAGAACGAGTGAATTAATAAATTAACGAATAAATGAGTTAATGAATGAATAAATGAATAATCAAATAACAGAATGAAATAAGACATTTCTCAGCTCCGTTTTTTGAAAGTTGTAGGAACTTAACCGGCTACCCATCAATAGGTTGTCGAGCCAGACACCGAGGCACGTAAGTGAACACGTGGTTATACTAAGCGGTGCACTTTTCAGCCTTAATGCAGTCAGAGGTTTGATTAATTTTGGTCACTAGTGTGTCTCGCCGGTGGACATTCAGCGTCCGACCTCCGAGTTGTTCGACAGTCGGCGCGATAAACAGCTGCTGCAGTTGGGCTACCTCGCGCTTCAATGCAGCCTTCCAGCACGCGATCGAGTTCTCGACAGGTGTGAGGAAGATGTATGGCGGCAGGCGTTTGATTTCGACACTGCCTGGGATCTCGTAGTCCTCGGCATCATTATGGGATGAAACATTGTCGATGACAAATTTGCAATTCAGTCCGGGGAATGCAGCTTGAAAGTTGCCGATGGTGATGTCCAAAAATTCACTAAATCTCTCTTTGCTCATGCCCCTGTCGTAGGTCTGGAAGTGGACTACTCCAATCGCAGGGCTGACAGCTAAGCAAACAGTGACGCGCAACCCCTTCTGCGAACCAACCTGTCGGTAAACACGCTCACCTCGACGAGCCCTGCCTTGCGATCTTCGAAGCCACGTGTCAAAGCCGAACTCGTCAATGTAGATTTTGTAAGTAGCAACAACCTCTGCTGAACAAAGCCAGTCGCAGAACTCCACTCGCGCTTCAATTACCCGTGGGGCGTTTCGTCCAGCAGGAAGATCCCTTGCTAACTTGGTGGTGAAAAGAGCTCCGTTGAGTTTCTCACCGACTGTTTTATCCGTTACTTGTGCTTTGGTCAGATAAGTTTAGACGAAGGTTGGCGTTTAATTGCTTCAGTGTAATGAGTGGATTCGTCTCGACCTGACCTTCAATGAACGCTTGCATTTCTTGGTCCCATTTAATTCGCTTAGCGCCTCCCTTTGGTAGCTTTTCCAGCCTTTCCGATCGCACAATCGTGTACGCGGTTGTCCGCTTTACACCTAACTGGCGGGCCAATTCAACAAAATCTTCTCCTCGTTTAAAAGCTCCAATTAGCCGAGCTCTATCAGCATTGCTGATCCTGTCGTTTGTTCGGTGTTGTTGACGGCTTGGCTCGCCATTTTGAACGTCGCTCACATCGTCTTCGCCTTCCTCCTCCATCAACTCGTCTGTGTCTTCTTCGTCGATGTCAGCCATCATGCTTCAGAGTTTGTTTGATTCTTTTGAAAGGGAGCTTGTCTTTTTTGAACTTCTTCTAAGCCAAGCCAGTCAGGTATAGCAAAATGCTTTGACCACAGAGCATTGCAGAAGTTTTTATTGAAATTACCGTGTCTCGTTCGAAAGACACCTTGTTCTTATAGATTTTCTGCTAACTTTCTAGCTGGCGAGATTTTGCCAGAGACAAAAAACTGAGTTTAAATCGAACAGGCTCTGTTGCTTTTGAAAGGGTGCTTGTTTTTATTGATTTTCTGAAAGCACTGACCATAGCTTAAAGTGTCTGAATTGAATTTCCGCAAGTTTTTTAAGTACTAGAATTTGATCAAAATTGAACGTGAAAAGGTGTAATATAGCTTTTTGCAGCCTATTTGGGCTTACAAGCATTGAAATTAATCCAAGATAGCTCGACGCTGGGCAAGATCTTTCTGTCTATGGCCAAAATTTGTGCCACAGCAGCAATCAATTTTATCTAATAAGCATCAATTTGATCCATTAGACTCTCCAGCTGCGCCTATCATCACCAGCTGAAGCTGCTACGGCTGTGATCACCCCTATAAAATGCACTGGTTGTTATCGGCAAATGCCGATACCATTCGTGCCGTTGCATAGTGGGAGAAAATGTCAATTGATCAAGCCTTCAACTTTGAATTTTGCATACGATCCTGCCGTTAGTGAAATCGAACTTTCTTTCCTGCTTTTTCGTTTCTTGTTACGACTTTATATGTTGATTTTGAGTGTTTAGTGTTTAGTGCTTCAGTACAATGTAAGATAAAGCGAAATAATGTAGTGAAGAGAGATGGTGATGGATTAAATTGATGCTTATTGGATTAAATTGATTGCTGCTGTGGCACATCTTGGGACCATAGACAGAAAGATCTTGCCCAGCGTTGAGCTATTTTAGATTAAATTCAATGCTTGTAAGCCCAACTAGGCTGCAAAAAGCTATAGTAATAATAATGATAACTAATTTCGCACGTACTTTTCGTGTAGCACTTTGTCTTAAATTGTTTATCGGGTCGGTGGCTTTGTTATTAATTATCTGGTCACTACAGTGTAGCTTTTGTGTTAACTTTTTTTAGCATTTACTGTCTAAATGGAGATATATAAATACCTGCCTATTTATAGTAATAAGGTTTGATTGATGACCTTTGTACTTTATAAAATTATTATATAGTCACGGTTATTTACTTCGACTTGTATATCCTAACATTCCTTTGTTTTGCAAGTTTTAATAAAATAAATTGAAGAAACGGTTTTGCTAGTCTTTTGTGATTTTTTGTTTTATTTATCATCATTCACGTGTACTTTCTTTCTAAAAAACTTTTTGGCGCAATAAAAAAACTAATATTTTGAGTCTTGCAATATTATACTCTATCCAATATTTATTAATCCGTCCAATATAAATATGCACCATGTCTCTGTTTTTTGTCTGTTCGACTTTTTTCACTTCTTACTGGCACGTTTTATAACAACAAATCACTTTAGGAAGCAGCAATTTTTGCAATAAATACACAGGTTCAAAGTTTATTTATAGCTTTATTTGATTAGCAGTTTTTTCGTGGTAATTTTTTTTTTAAATCATCTAATAAGAGATAAATCATATAAGCTTACATTTAAGAGATAGTCTACTGCAAGTAGACAGTTAGGTAAAAAACGCTACAAAATTTCAGTACGGACTCAGAAATTGCGCTACACAAAAGCTTTCAGCATAAGTAGGAGTTCTGTTAAGCTAGCTTAAAGGTGGAAAACAGTCGAGTTGTTAGGTAAGATCGCCTGAAGACGCTTAAGAGAGCAGAGGTTCGATTCCACTTTTAGGCAGTATCTAAATCATGTACGCCAAAGCAATATATTAAATTCATAATTAACCAATTTCAGTTTGTTTAAATTAACAAAAAAAAGACTAAGTCAACATTTCCTGATTGATAATGTCCGCTAATCCACTTGACGATCCAGTTGCTTCATCAGCGGAAACTGCCACAGGCGCTGATGACGCAATCAAACCAGCCGATCCGTCCATTCTAGGAAACATCGCTGTCAGCGCTGGCAGCTCTGGAGGCGCCAAGGCTAAATTAGTGTGGCAATCGGCCAGCATTGTGGCTATTAGTGCGCTTGTACTAAAACTATCAGCCGCTTGGAGTTTGGCCACTTATTTGGCCGCCGTTGTTGGCCTAGTATTGCTCTATTGGAGCTACGATCCTAAGCAGGAGCGCAAGGCCGAGCTAAACAAAGCTAATAGACCGGGTAGCCGCAAGAATCAATCAACTATTAGCGATAGAAGATTGCGTCCCGATAATGCCCTATTCTCTACGCTGGGTGTCACCTGCGATGATTTCTTACAATTCCAAGCAATCACCGATAGATTTGGCACATTCCAAGAAATTATTGAAGCTTGCAAAGCTACTCAACTAGAATCGTTTAATATGATTGTGGCTATTGATTTTTCGGCATCGAACGAATGGCAGGGTCGAAGAACATTTCACGGAAAGCCGCTGCACAAGGTTAGCTGCTTTTCATTGTTTTCATATACGAATAGATTTATTTTTATAAAAAGTTATAAAAAGAAGACATTTATGCTACTGCGCGGGGGCATCAGTGGGCTCAACTGAGTGTGGGTTCGAGTCCCAGTTTTCGGAGACAATTTGTGCCCTTGAGCAAGGCACTTAATCACTGATTGCTTCAGTACCAACCAGCTGAGATCGGGTACCAGTTTGAGCTGGGTAAATTTAGTGTGGGTGTTGCGGTCCCACCAGCCCGTCAGGACTGAGCAGCTGTACACAGTCCTCAGATGCGCTGCGCAACTAGCCGCGGCTGTGCGGTTGGCTGTACATCTGGTCGAAAGGTCGGGTGTCTAAATTTATTATTATTATTATTTCATTTCGATTTTGAGAACTTTGTATTAAAAAGGCCAGTTTTTTCAACTTTTTGATTCTACTTTCCTGTTTTAATGTTGCTAACCTGCTTTGGATAAAAAAAATCGCCATCAAATCGATAGGTTTATTTGCCTGGATTATTTAAATCTCTAGCGATCTGAAGTCTGTAAGGTTATGAAATTTTTTAGTTAAGTACATACACATCTCTAACCTCACCCAAAAGTTTCGGGTGATTTAGGCATCACAAAGACAATTTATGCAGTTTAAATGGGCTGCATGAAGCAGATAATTTAAGAGCTCAAGCTTTAGGAGATGATTTGCACTCTTCTTAGGCGAGGCACTTGAACTTTAATTTCTTGGGAAAAATATAAGTTGGGAAAAATTAGAGTTGCTGGTCGAAAAAGCTGGTGTCTAATTCAGTCTTCGTTTTTTTCTGAAACCTACTGAAATCGAAGTTTCGACTTGGAAAAATATTTGCTTTTTATTACTTGCTGCATCAATCGACACTGAACTTGACCCAGTCGGCGCTTGTCTCGATCTCCTCCTCGACCTGAGCGTCGGTGAACAGCAGCAGACGGCACAGTCGCAGCTTCCTGTTGTACAGTGCTTGTCTGCTGTAGCCGGAGCTCATGGCAACCGCCATGCACTTTAGCAAGTTGGCCACCTGCTGATGATCTTCATAGCAGTAGCGGCTGCTGGGATTGTATTCGGTGCGTTTGAACTGAGTCAGCTTCCAAATGGCGGAACGTTTTGATGTTGGTGGAACGGTTTCAGCAAGTTCGCATGCAAATCCACGCTTAACAGTGCATCCATTGTCCATAAATAGTCGGTGATTGTTTACAGTTGATACGCAGTCCTGGTTTCCTTGACTATTTGGTCTGTCTGTAAACCACAGCGAGTCATTAAATGGCAGAATTCCGTTGCCGTTGATCAGTTGCCACCCGGATCTGCTTTGGTTTCGTTCATCAGCTAGGTCAGTCACTCCTAACCACATCCTGCAGTCGGTGCAGTTACAGCTCGGCATGTCGTTGAGCAGCTTCAGGGAGCTGTACAAATTGATGAGCTCGCCTCCTATAGAGGCACAGTGCCAATTAGCTTCGCACCATGTAGAGCTTTGCGTTTTGTTGACGTAAACGCACTTGCCAGCCTCGATGTTGAACGGAGCTGGACAATCCGCTACGCCAAACGGTAGCGACACGTTGAAACAAATGAATGACAATACAATCAAGTAAATTAAACTCATTTCAGTGGCTACCTTTCTTCGTTAGTTAAACAGAAGAATTTGAGAGCGCCGCTTTGGCATTATAAACCCGTCGATCAGTGACTCTCAGCGGTTTTGATTGGTTAGGACTCCGAAAACAATAATAATTTTTTTCTGTATTTTATAAGAATTAAAAAATGGTTTAACACTGCCACCTACCAATTGATTAGCCTCATTTTGGTTGCATCAGATTAACCTCATTAATAATTGATTTAGTCCTCACACTGCTACAGGAAGGCAAAAAAAGCAAATTAAGTTCGAACTTACAATATATGTGCAAGTAACACGAGAGGGCAAAGTGAGCTAGAGCTCAAAGAGAATCAAAGAATCAAAGCTTTTTGACAAACAATCCAATGAGTTTGTACTTTCAATTGATGTCTTTCGACACTTGTGTACGAATTCGATCTATTAAAGCTGAGCTTGACCCAGTCGGCGCTCGTCTCGATCTCCTCCTCGACCTTAGCGTCGGTGAACAGCTGCAGGCGACACAGTCTCAATTTGCTGTTGTACAGCACGTGCCTAACGTTGCCATAATCTGCAGCAGCAGCCACGCATTCGATAACGCGCTGTTGATATCCAGACGGTCAAGAGACGACTCATAGATAGATAGATAGATCGATAGACACACAGATAGGCTCAAACTAGCATGCCGCTGAGCATGAGATATCATTGAGCAACATTGTGGAACCAATAGTCTGGATGCAGTCCTGATTTTCATTGCTATTTGGCATGTCTGAAAGCCACACAGAGTCGTCAAGTGGCCGGAGTCCCGTTAGCCTTGACCAGCTGCCAACTGGATCTGATTCTGTTTCTCTTGTGAGCCACTCACGGTCACTCCTAGCCAAAGTTTGCAGTTGCAAGCAGTTGTAAGCTGAGCATGCTGTCTATCAGCTTCAGTGAGCTGTACGAGTTGATGAGCTCGCCTCCGATGGATGCGCAATGCCGATTGGCTTCACATCAGGTGAAGTTCTGCTGTGCGTTCACGTGAATGCATTTTCCCACGTGAGGGTCTTTGTTATTCACTATAGATTTCTATAGAAATTAGCTGCACTGAGAGCTAAACATGCAGTTTTGTTGTAGTCGCTCTTGATTTGAGAGTCATTTTTTAGTTTTAAAGTTTACTTTGACACTCAGAGCTACGTTTTGGCTTTGAAATTTTAAGTTTTTACTTTAATAAAAATGGGTAGTACAGATTAGTTTTAAATTTCATTGTATATTCAGCACTAAAGTACTTCAATAGTAATCAATCCGCTTCACCAGATCACAACCACAGCCGTCACTGGTATTCTCGGCTCATCAGTTAGCAAACAATGGAATCCTTATCAGCGAGTGATTAGCGTACTAGACCAGACTCTGTCGGCATTCCTGCCGCCTGGCGCCGGTATCTATGGCGTTGGCTTCGGCCACGACGCCGCGTTGCCAGGTGCGCCCAAATCTACCGTATTCAATCTGGCTTCAGAATGCGGCATCGCTCAATTCTCTACTAGGGCTCAATTCCGCTCGTTGCGCGAACTTTTAACGGCCTATAATAAGTTGGCTGGCGGTTCGCTGCCGCTAGGGGGACCAACCGATCTGGCTGGTGTGATCAGGGCCAGCGTTGATTTGGTGCGCCAGTCAGGCAATGCCTATCACGTCCTGGTGATTATTACTGACGGACAGTTGAGCGGCAATCCTCAGGTAGATCATATCACTGTTATGTGATTTAAAATTAGCTTCGGTTCTTGGCTTGAACTTAAATAAGAAAGTTGGCTGAAGGGTGATAGAACTCTTGGCCCATCGCTGATCCCCAAGCCTGACCCATCACTGATCCCCAAGCCTGACCCATCACTGATCCCCAAGCCTGACCCATCACTGATCCTCAAGCCTGACCCATCCCATCATTGATCCCCAAGCCTGACCCATCCCAACATTGATCTCCAAGCCTGACCCATCCCATCATTGATCCCCAAGCCTGACCCATCACTGATCCCCAAGCCTGACCCATCCTATCATTGATCCCCAAGCCTGACCCATCATTGATCCCCAAGCCTGACCCATCACTGATCCCTAAACCTGACCCATCGCTGATCCCCAAGCCTGACCCATCACTGATCCCCAAGCCTGACCCATCACTGATCCCCAAGCCTGACCCATCACTGATCCCCAAGCCTGACCCATCACTGATTCCCAAGCCTGACCCATCGCTGATCCCCAAGCCTGACCCATCTCTGATCCCAAGCCTGGCCTATTCCTGATCTGATCTCCCCCTCCCACAGGACAGCATCGATGCCATCGTAGACGCGTCGGACCACCCGCTGAGCATAGTGGTGGTTGGCGTCGGCGACGGTCCCTTCCACGACATGTGCGAATTCGACGACAGTTTAATCCGTCGAAAATTTGACAACTTTCAATTTGTCGACTATCACCGAGTGACGGCCAAGGCTAAAAATCCCGAGCAGTCGCTTGCACTGCACTGTCTGATGGAGATTCCGGATCAGTACAGGTCCATTGTGAGACAAGGCTATTTAAAGCCCCGCTGACGAAGGATCTATTCCGCTATCAAACCCTGAGAATTGTCTTCTAATAGATTGGTCACTATCTAATCCCTGTTGAGTATGAGAATCGTCCCATAATCCACTATCTTACCCTGGTATTCATTCTCTAATTCACTATCTAACCCTGAGATTCGTCCTCTTATCCACTGTCTACCCCTGAGATTCGTCCTCTAGTCCACTATCTACCCCTGAGATTCGTCCTCTTATCCACTATCTACCCCTGAGATTCGTCCTCTAGTCCACTATCTACCCCTGAGATTCGTCCTCTTATCCACTATCTAGCCATGAGATTCGTCCTCTATTCCACTATCTACCCCTGAGATTCGTTTTCTAGTCCAATATCTACCCCTGAGATTCGTCTCCTAATCCACTATCTAGCCATGAGATTCGTCTCCTGGTCCACTATCTTTCCCTGAGATTAATTCTCTAATCCACCATCTACCCCATAAGAATCATCTCTCAATCACATGCGTTGAAATTCGTCAGTTTACTTATCTGATTTCGACAATTAAAAAAGTCAAACTAGTCGAAAGCAAGACTACTTTTAGCTTGAATTCAAAAACATTCCTTTTATTTCCTATTTATAATATTTATTTTCAAGTTAAGATGAAATTTTCCTATTGCCTTTATTCCCTTTGTTCTTTGGTGGTCACCGATTGTTAGTGTAAACTTAAGTGTTATCTAGCTTATTGTTATTATTTAGTTTATTTAATTATTTATCTCTTTTGCGTTTATTTCAATTTTAATATTTAATTTCATGCAATAAATGAGCATTTTTGTTGTTTTGGTTATGCTAAAATACCCAATGTTAAATGCATTCGTCAATATACATTATATTTTAAGAGATGTTTTATTCCATTAAATTGCGTTAGATATTAACCAATCTTACTACTATTGGAAGTAGTTTGTATTGATTTTATTATATTGGTGATTGGCGCATGGTCGCAAATAAACTATTTAAATATTTCGCTTTGCAATTTTCACTTTTTCAGATCTATATAGTCGGACGCTTTGTTTTAAAAATTGTTTGAGCTGCCTATTTTCATTTATTATAAAGTATAGTGTATGTTATTAATTAGCAAGGATTTCATTCCAAATTTTTTAAATTAAAGCTTCATAAATCAAATTCTTTAAATCTAAATCAAAATCCCTTTTTCTTTTCATAGTTTGATCGAATTTTGATTTTGATTTAAATAATGCGTCGTTGACATTACTTTCCTAAGATCGTTTTGAATTTTCTAAAAAATTATTTTTTAAGATCTTCGCTCGTTGGGTTTTTCAGAATTTATACGCCAAATGTTTCTTAGAAATGTGACAAAACTTTTTAAAATATTCACTTAAAATCGTTTCATAAAATCCTCAAGAAACCAATGTCATTGAATCGTCACTTAACCAGTTTCTTAGAATCATCACTAAACCAATGTCATTGAATCGTCACTTAACCAGTTTCTTAGAATCATCACTAAACCAATGTCATTGAATCGTCACTTAACCAGTTTCTTAGAATCATCACTAAACCAATGTCATTGAATCGTCACTTAACCAGTTTCTTGGAATCATCACTAAGCTAATTTCATTGAATCGTCACTTAACCAGTTTCTTAGAATCATCACAAAATAATTTCATAGAATCATCACTAGACCAGTTTCTTAGAAATTAGAACCATCACTAAACTAATGTCATAGAATCGTCACTGGACCATTTTCTTAGAATCATTATCATACTAATTTCATAGAATCATCACTAGACCAGTTTCTTAGAAGCATCACTAAACTAATGTCATTTAATCGTCACTGAACCAGTTTCTTAGAAGCATCACCAAACTAATTTCATAAAATCGTCACTGAACCAGTTTCTTAGAAGCATCACCAAACTAATTTCATAAAATCGTCACTTAACCAGTTTCTTAGAATCATCACTAAACTAATTTCATAGAATCATCACTTAACCAGTTTCTTAGAATCATCACTAAACTAATTTCATTGAATCGTCACTTAACCAGTTTCTTAGAATCATCACAAAATAATTTCATAGAATCATCACTAGACCAGTTTCTTAGAAATTAGAACCATCACTAAACTAATGTCATTTAATCGTCACTGAACCAGTTTCTTAGAATCATCACCAAACTAATTTCATAAAATCGTCACTTAACCAGTTTCTTAGAATCATCACTAAACTAATGTCATAGAATCGTCACTGGACCATTTTCTTAGAATCATTATCATACTAATTTCATAGAATCATCACTAGACCAGTTTCTTAGAATCATCACTAAACTAATGTCATTTAATCGTCACTGAACCAGTTTCTTAGAATCATCACTAAACTAATGTCATAAAATCGTCACTTAACCAGTTTCTTAGAATCATCACTAAACTAATGTCATAGAATCGTCACTGGACCATTTTCTTAGAATCATTATCATACTAATTTCATAGAATCATCACTAGACCAGTTAATTAGAATCATCACTAAACTAATGTCATTTAATCGTCACTGAACCAGTTTCTTAGAATCATCACCAAACTAATTTCATAAAATCGTCACTTAACCAGTTTCTTAGAATCATCACTAAACTAATTTCCTAGAATCATCACTTAACCAGTTTCTTAGAATCATCACTAAACTAATTTCCTAGAATCATCACCTAACCAGTTTCTTAGAATTATCAATAAGCTAATTTCATAGAATCGTCACTTAACTAGTTTCTTAGAATCATCACTAAACTAATTTCATAGAATCGTCACTTCGTGTCTTCAAATCTTTTAATTTCTAAGAAAACTTGCTTATATCATTTTGAAGAATCGTCTGTTTTGTTTATAACCGCTATAAAACTCCTAGACTTGATAATCATTTCAGTCAAACTCTCAGACGCCTTCGCCAGCTCAGCCAAGTAGCGAAGAAGCCGCCTCAAGCCGACCGAAAATGAATCAGGGCATAGCGCAGAGCCTGCCTAGCAAAGGCATGGTCCTACTAGCTGGCAATTCTCACCCAGAATTCGCCAAACTAGTAGCCAAGTACCTCTCCGTACCGTTGGGCAGTGTTTCAGTCGCTCCGAAAACTAATCACGAAACTGGCGTTGAAATTCACGAAACTGTACGCAGCCGGGACGTCTACATTATCCAGACTGGCACTAAAAATGTCAATAACGACATCATGGAACTGCTAGTAATGATGTACGCCTGTAAAACATCGGACGCGCGTACAATTAATGTTATAATGCCCTATCTGCCCTACTGTAAGCAGAGTAAAATGCGCAAACGCGGTGCTATTGTTAGCCGATTATTGGCTACGCTGTTCTGCCGGACCGGTCTAAACCGGATGATAACAATCGACTTGCATAAGAAAGAAATCCAAGGCTTCTACAATGTCCCGGTTGACAATTTGCGAGCCTCATCATTTCTAATCCAGTACGTGACTAACAATGTTCCGGATTATCGCAATGCGGTCATTGTTGCTAGGAATGCTTCGGCTATGCAACGGGCCACGTCTTATTCTGAACGGCTCCGTTTGCCTTTGGCTGTCATTCACGGCGAGGAGCACTCGGAGTCGGAGCGGGCCGACGGCAGGAACTCGCCGCCGCTGCAGCTGTGTGGAAGCGGCGACGCTGCTGCCGATAGTGGCGCCGGTGCTGTTGGCGGCGGCGGAGGGGGCGGCGCTGAGAAGACCAGGTAATAAAATGATCCGACTTTTTGGTTTCTTAGAATCGGCTTGCATTCGTATTTGCTTTCTAAGAATTCTATTTTGTCCGATTTTTTAAATCGTTGAATTTCTTAGAAACTACGAAAATCCGATTTCTTAGAAATCTTCTATCACCAACTTTATGATTTGTTATAGCGGTCTTCTAAATTGTTTCTTAGAAAAAGATGCATTAATTTTTCTTAAAATGGTCTAACGATAAACTCGTAATCACCTACGAAATTATTTTTTAAATCTCCTAAAAGAGGATTTTCTATAAAATATGCTTGTGTCCAGACTTTCTTAGAAATAAATAAATGAAAAAATTTAGACACCCGACCTTTCGATCAGAAGATGTACAGCCCACGGCACAGCCGCGGCTAGTTGCGCTAAATCCACACTAAATTTACCCAGCTCAAACTGGTACCCCATCTCAGGTGGACTGAAGCAATGCGGGATTAAGTGCCTTGCTCAAGCACACACACAAATTGTCTTCTAAGGCCGGGACTCGAACCCACGACCTTCCGGTCATGAGGCAGGCCCCCTAGCCGCTAGGCTACAGCTCCTTCTCCTTTAGAAATTTATGAAATTAAGAAAATTACGATTTCTTAGAATCGTCAAAATGCAACTTTTCAAATTACTTTTATGATTTGTCTTCCAATATTTATGTTTTAAATATGATATTGGCCATAATTTCGAAAAAAAAATCATAGCAAAACAATAAATGTATTGCAGCGATCCAGACCTGGAGCTGTGGGAGATGCCGCAGCGGTAATTAACTATAGAAACTGAATGTTAATTTATTGGCAAGCCATTCATATAGCTAACATAAAACTTAGCCTGCGCAGAGAACTAACTTGCTAGTTTTTGAATTGGCTAATGGCGAAAGTAAATTGATTCAAAAGAAAAAAATCACCAACGTTGTTGTGACCCCCCTTAGCTATTCGGCGTACTATATGAGTGTACACACTGAGATTTGTCCTGCTTAGTTTGCAATTGCGAATTTGTATGCGCAGCATTTTCAGAGATTGAAGAATGAAAACTGCAAAGCTTCTTCTACCAACACCCGCTTTTTTGTCAGCACTGCGCCTGATCAGAAATTTTAATTCAGAAACATACATCTCTACTAATAGTAGCCTGTTGTTAATGCCGGTACTGGTTTGACAAGTTCAATAGAAATTTTTACCATTCTAAAATTTTCCAAGAAATTTTAAGGCGTAAAAATTAAGTAATCACGTGATGATAGTTGACCTTTTCCAATTGTTGTTATTGTAGTACATTGCACACACATACACACACGTGCGTAAGTGTCAAAAACACAACATCTATTTGTAAAATTCCATGTTTTTGTTTTCTTAACCTATTTGGGACATTTCGAAAAATGTGCAACATGCTCTAAGCATGCTTGTATGAAAACCTAACCTAATTTGTACCCTTAGGCTCCATAAAAAGTTGTTGGGTTAAATTCGTAAAATATCAATCTGACAATCACAACTGACAATCACTTTTTTCAGTGATTGTCAGTTGTTTCATGCTCCTGATATTCTATATTAACTTATTGCGACGCCTTTTGTAACTCTTATAGTAGAACCAAGTCTAGTATCAATCTTTTTTAGTATAATAGATTAAATGTTTTATAAACTGACATATTATGGAAGTTTTATATTCACTAATTATTTCCCTACAAATTTTATTGTAATTTTAGACGCTCAAGGCAGGATAGTACGCGCTCTTCAAGGTACGTCAGTTTTTTAAACATTAATTTTCTTATAGCATCGAAATAGGCTGTCGAAAATTTTCGATATAAATTTTCGGAACAGTAGTAGGAATTTCCAGCTAGTGGTTTCTATTTTTAGGCTGCTAGCTCAATAGTGGCTAGTTTAGGCCTATCTGACCGACAGTGGGGAAATCCAAGCAAGTGGTTTCTATTTTTACACTATTGACTAACTTGCGGCCCTTTTATCTGTGGCAGTGGGGAATTTCCAGCAAGTGGTATCTATTTTTAGACTATCCAATAAATAGCTGCCTTTTTATGTGAGTGGCAGTGGGGAATTTCCCGCAAGTGGTTTCTATTTTTAGACTATTGACTAAAAGCGGCTTTTTTTATCTGTGGCATTGGGGAATTCTCAGCTATTGGTTTCTATTTTTAGACTTCCAGTACAATAAGTGGCCAGTTTATCTGGTTGGCAATGGTGAATTCCAACAAAATAGTTGCTATTTTTAGACCACTGTCTAAATAGTGGCCATTAAGGAATTCCAAGCCAGTGGTTTCTATTTTTAGATCTTTAGAAAAAAATAGTGGGCATTGGGGAATTCCAAGCAAGTGGTTTCTATTTTTAGATCGTTAGAAAAAATAGTGGGCATTGGGGAATTCCAAGCAAGTGGTTTCTATTTTTAGATCGTTAGAAAAAATAGTGGGCATTGGGGAATTCCAAGCAAGTGGTTTCTATTTTTAGAACGTTAGAAAAAATAGTGGGCATTGGGGAATTCCAAACAAGTGGTTTCTATTTTTAGATCGTTAGAAAAAATAGTGGGCATTGGGGAATTCCAAGCAAGTGGTTTCTATTTTTAGATCTTTAGAAAAAAAATAGTGGGCATTGGGGAATTCCAAACAAGTGGTTTCTATTTTTAGATCGTTAGAAAAAATAGTGGGCATTGGGGAATTCCAAGCAAGTGGTTTCTATTTTTAGATCGTTAGAAAAAATAGTGGGCATTGGGGAATTCCAAGCAAGTGGTTTCTATTTTTAGATCTTTAGAAAAAAATAGTGGGCATTGGGGAATTCCAAGCAAGTGGTTTCTATTTTTAGCTTCACAAATTCGTTAGTAGAAATAATATAAACAAACTTGTTAACTGTCGATGCGCACTCAGGGCCGGCCAGTACCTCGGCGTCAACTACTTCCCGCCGCTGATGGCCAAAGAGAAGGCACCGATGCACCTCGTCGGCGACGTGTCCGGCCGCATCGCCATCATCATCGACGACATGATCGACGATGTTGAACAATTCGCCGCGGCGGCTACTGAGCTGCGCGAACGCGGCGCCTATCGCGTCATTGTCATGGCAACGCACGGGCTGCTTAGCGCCGACGCGGCTACAAAAATCGACGCCTCAGATATTGACGAAGTTGTGGTGACTAACACTGTGCCGCACGAGGTCCAGAAGATGCAGTGTCATAAAATTAAAACCGTTGACGTGTCTGTGCTCATCGCCGAAGCTATTCGTCGCATTCAGAACAACGAGAGCATGTCCTACCTGTTTGCGCACGTGTCCTGCGACGATTGAGCCGCGTGGTTTGCGTTTTGTTTTACTACATTGATTGTTTCTTGTTACATTAAGTAATTAAGTAAAATTGAATTATGAGAGGGTGCAATAAAGTTTGTTTAATTAATTCGAATTTTGAAAAGAAAAAAATACATCGGGGTTTGTTATTTTGATTTAATCATTATGTCTAATTATGAAATTTATTAACTAAACTTTTTCATGCTTATTTATGTAGCAGTACATTGTATCTGTAATCTCGAACTTGGTTTTATATAAAATAATAAAATTTAAACAGCTTGAAGTATATTATTAAATCACTAATTATTAATTAAAAAGGTTTTAACTGAGCGTTGATTTTCTTTAATTATAAAGAGGGCACTTTGACACAAAGCGACATCGTCCCACAACCAGCGACTGGGCATGACTGACCATTGCGCTGACTCCTGAAGCGCGTTCAGTCACACTGAATACGGTATGCAGGCATAGACACACACACAGGCCGGCACCCAGTCACGCACTCACATAGGGTGTACAAGCTCCAGGAATTTACACTCTCTGGAGGGTTGCCCTCATGGGCGTAAATTGCGCAACTGGCCGTAAATTAATGTGACCCTGCACACGAAATCGCGCTAGGGAAAATAGCCAACCTACAACGCGGGGTCGAACCCGGGGACCAGTGGCACACAAGGCAGACGCGCTATACCGCCGAGCCACTCGCACCCTTCTAGCTCGTACAAGGCTTCTATGAAAAAAGTTTTTTTTGCAGTGAGGACAGTAAGTTTCACCTATTATAGTTATTTTATTTCGACATACTTCGTATGAATGCTGACAGCTTCCAGCTACACGAATGTAGCATAGTGGTTAGGCCATCTACCTTATAGCCGGAAGGTCGTGGGCTCGAGTCCTAGCTCTGGTAGACAAATTTTTCCCGTGAGCGAGGCACTTAATCCCGCATTGCTTCAGTCCCACTCCAGCCCGTCAGCGGATAGCCTGAGCCGTTGGCTTCACATCTGGTCCAATGATCAAGTGTCAAATTTTGTTAATGATTTTAATTTTTTGTTGAAAGCTCGCTGTATCAATCTTGCGTTAATGGGTATTTGGATGGCCTGAAAATAAAACAAACGACGATACTCGACGATAGTCGAGTTTGCCACCTGCTCAACTTGAGCAGTTCCGCAATGTCAGCACCGGCCGAGTTCAACTCGTGCGAGTTGGTCGTGGACTCCGAGCTGGACGTGCTGACTGCCAACCAGCACTTTGCCGCTGTGTGGCTCGGCGGCAAAGGACCGCAGCTTGAGAACATCGTGTGCGGCCATCAAGGCCAGAGAAACCCCATTGAGCACGTCGGAGTGACTTGGACTGACGAGGGTGCCAAGATGGATGGCAATACATCCCGGATGTGGGTGTCCGACACTAGCGGATTCGACTTTAATGGCACCGCTACGTGGCTGATGGAGCTGAAAAGGGTGCCGAAGCCAAATGCATTCATTGAGTTGGTCGATAATTGCAGCTCATCCACCAAATTATGGCTGGAATTTTGGGAATGGGATAACAGCTCGCCACCAGACACGCGTAGACTCTACATTCGATCAGCGAGGCTTTATGTGCTGTCGAATAATCAAGTTTTATCTAACCGCAGCGACAAATTCGTGCGAGTGGGCGTTAAATTTAACAATTCAATGACAATGAATAATAGCGCGACATTGTTTCACGACCGCGCATTTATTGCCGACAACGAGGTCTCGGCAGCCCCCGCCTCGCCCGGTTTGATACAGAATTTCTGTCTGAAGATCGGTTGGCGAGTTTTGAATGACACGTTTTCTAAGGTGAATGGCACCATTAAGATGGTAGCAGTGTCCAATGAGTACGTGACTGTGCATGCGATAAACCGGCTTTTTAAAGTGTTTAATTAGCTAAGAGACCTCGTATAGCAACTGAAACCATTTTTTCTGTTTTTTTCCTACTATTTTTATGCACCTTTTTTGGTATTGTTATTGTTTGCTATTTTTTTCTTTTGACTGATTTTTAATATAACGTTTTTTATATTCTATAGAGCTTCGGGGGCAGACTTGTTCAAGATCTGAGGTCCAAATCATTACATTTTTTGATTAGTTAAATCACAATTTATCTATTGCCCGCTATTAAGTTACCTGATTTCTTCAAATGGTTGCATATTTTCCTCATATGTAGAGGTATATTTTATACGAGCGTATAAACCGCAGGATTTTAATTTAAATAAATTAATTCCTCTTTATTTGCTAACCTGCAGGTTTTTCCAAACAGCCCAATAAGCTTAATTCATTTTAAAGTTTTTTTTCTGGGATACAAAAACTGTGGGATGGAAAAAATTATATTGTTCCTGTTCCACTGGTAATAATGTGCATACGAGCGTACCAACAACTCAGTTAAATTAGTTTTTATAGGGCTTTAGCGTTTTCCTCCTTTTTAGAAATTAATTTCTAAGCTAGGTAGTTTAAGACGGCTTTAGTAGAGGCACTGTAATTAAATACGGAAGACTGGAGTCGTTTAAAGTCAATTGCCATTGTTAATGTACAATTGTGATCAGTCACTATTGACTTAATAAGGTTATCATACGCGTATGTGATACTATCAGTAGTTTGCTTGGTCTTTGGGATGATATACGTATAGCAACTGAATTTTTAGACCATTCCACTATAAAGGCTGGGAGATGTTAAAAAATTTGGATCTGGAAATCACTGCTTGCTGTTCCTTTGCTGCTATTTTTAGCTACTTCTTAGGCCTAAACGTACATTTCTACCCCCGTTAGATTTCCCAAAGAAAGAACGTTTGAAATCTATTTAAGGTTTAGGCTGGCTTAAGAGGGGTAGGAAAAACTGGGGTGGTTGAAATCGGGTGGCTAGTTTTGGGCTGGTGTAGGGGTCAGGTTGGGTTAGAAAACCCCCTAGCCAATGAGCATCAAGCAGTGATTTTGTGAACCAAAAATCGGAACGATCGGCTTGTGAATCACATTATATGCAGCATGTCGGTTATAAGAATTGGAAATTTTTAACAAAATGATTTAATTCAAACAAGTTGTTTGGTATTGAATTCGATCAACTGGTCAGCAAGGCTGCAGGCCTGTTGCAGGGTGTTGATGATTAGCGCTGCCGCATCCTGGATAGTTTGAAGTTAGAAATTTCTGTATAAATTGATAGCTATGATAGAAATTAAATAAAAATTACCATGAAGATTTTTACACTTACACCGGAATGCGTCGCAAAACAATGACAATAGTGAGTGCGCGCAGCGCTGTCCTTAATTATGTAAGCAAAGTTTGCTTTTAATGAGCTGTCCTGGCTGGCAAAGTAGATGTCCGTGATTGTGTGCTCTGTTATCAGCATCTGAGGTTTTAGCATTTTAGAATTATATACGTATCGTGGCTTTTGACTAGTTAACTTATATAAGTTTATTTTGTTATAATTACCTCATTATCCGGGTTGACAAATTTCACGCCCAGTATGCTGATTGACAGGCAGATTTGCGGCAACTTTAACAAATCGGTGCTCTTGCTGCGAAAATGACGCATGTGGCTGCTGATTTCGCGGATGTCCTGGTGATCTTTCACTGGCCGAAAACCGAGGTACTGTAGTTGAAAGATATACCATGGTAAAATGCCTGACTTTACAAAAATTGTGTATGAAAAATTGGGATTATTGCCTACCGAAACTGAATAGGCTACGCGTCCACCAAGCAGCACCTGCGGATGATGCGGCCAGTTGGGCTCAACCACTGGACGGAAAAGCAGCAAATCAGTCGAATTGGAAGCAATTTTTTGTTGCTTTTTATGCTTCGAATGTTGTTGGTGATGTAAGGGTTCTGAACTATTAGTTGCTGATGGTTTGGAATCTAAAGTTAGCGATTGAATTTCGACACCATTGCTAGTTTTTTTATTGCCGTTACTATGCTGCGATTGTTGGCATGGCAACGAGTCGGGGCTCGATCGAAGGCTGAGTAGCCGCAGACAGCGCAATACTCGACGTCTGTGCCCGAGCTTATGAATGCGGTACTTCTGGGAGGATTTTGTGTAATTTTAAAAATTTCCCTCAATAATATTCCTAATTAGATCAATAACATCTATTTTTAGAAACAGCAAGTTTCTATTTTTAGAAACAGCAAGTCTCTATTTTTAGAAACAGCAAGTTTCTATTTTTAGAAACAGCAAGTTTATATTTTTAGAAACAGCAAGTTTTTATTTTTAGAAACAGCAAGTTTCTATTTGTAGAAACAGCAAGTTTCTATTTTTAGAAACAGCAAGTTTCTATTTTAAGAAACTGCAAGTTGCTATTTTTAGAAACAGCAAGTTTCTATTTTTAGAAACAGCAAGTTTCTATTTTAAGAAACTGCAAGTTGCTATTTTTAGAAACAGCAAGTTTCTATTTTTAGAAACAGCAAGTTTCTATTTTTAGAATCGCTGATGACTCACTAAATTTAACTCTCTGTCCGTTACGCCGGCCAAACAGTCAACTAGGCAGTGTCGCAGCTCGCTGAAATCCATAACCAGATGCTGATGAAGGCACAGTCTTTGTAGGAAGGTTTCCACCGTGGCCGTTGCTGACAGAGAGGCTGCGACTGATGTTGAGTTAAAACAAGACACGTGAATTAAAGTACAAATCAGATATGCAAGACTGTAATTAACGTTTTACCAGTTGCAATGCCTTTTGGCAAATCCAGCACAGCAACCAGAATGTCTCGTCGCTGACCAGGACATAGAATCCCCATCTCCTGTAGGTCTTCCTCCGTAATTACGTCATTCTGCATATTTCAAAAGAGTAGAACAATTTTCTAGAAATCCCGTCCCGAAACCCTGAAAACTAGCTAGCTACATGTATATTCTTACAATGAAGCTGGCACAGTCGAATCCAAAGTTGAGCAAAATCGGGACCAAGTCTTCCTGACGGTTCAGCACGGCCCAGTCCTCCAGGCTAACAAGAAAATCTAACAGCGACACCGCTGCGGAAGTTCGAGATAATTCGGAACTGCCTTCGACAGATTCGAGGCCAGAATTCTGACGGTTGAAGTCCTTGACGTCAGCTGAGACTGGTTGAACTTCTTGCAGCGAATCGCTAGACGAGCTCTGCTTCTGCTCCTGCTCTTTCTGCTGCTGCTGCTGCTGGTGCAGTACCGAGATCCAAGAAGATCGATTAGGATCTATCGAAGCCATAATTGAGTCAATCTGGAAAGCAAATTTAATTAGTAGGGAAAATTATAATGAACTCAAACTCAGAACCTGCAGATGCACAGCTACGAGTATTTGTAATGTACTCGTATAAAAAGAATATAACTGATCTGAAACACACCCAACTCTACCTGACTGATCTGAAACACACCCAACTCTACCTGACTGATCTGAAACACACCCAACTCTACCTGACTGATCTGAAACACACCCAACTCTACCTGACTGATCTGAAACACACCCAACTCAACCTGACTGATCTGAAACACACCCTACTCTACCTGACTGATCTGAAACACACCCAACTCTACCTGACTGATCTGAAACACACCCTACTCTACCTGACTGATCTGAAACACACCCTACTCTACCTGACTGATCTGAAACACACCCTACTCTACCTGACTGATCTGAAACACACCCTACTCTACCTGACTGATCTGAAACACACCCTACTCTACCTGACTGATCTGAAACACACCCTACTCTACCTGACTGATCTGAAACACACCCTACTCAACCTGACTGATCTGAAACACACCCTACTCTACCTGACTGATCTGAAACACACCCAACTCTACCTGACTGATCTGAAACACACCCTACTCTACCTGACTGATCTGAAACACACCCTACTCAACCTGACTGATCTGAAACACACCCTACTCTACCTGACTGATCTGAAACACACCCTACTCTACCTGACTGATCTGAAACACACCCTACTCTACCTGACTGATCTGAAACACACCCAACTCTACCTGACTGATCTGAAACACACCCTACTCTACCTGACTGATCTGAAACACACCCTACTCTACCTGACTGATCTGAAACACACCCTACTCTACCTGACTGATCTGAAACACACCCTACTCAACCTGACTGATCTGAAACACACCCAACTCAACCTGACTGATCTGAAACACACCCAACTCTACCTGACTGATCTGAAACACACCCAACTTAAGCTACTCGTAACTGATCTGAAAACGTACCCAAATCACTTGAGCCTGAAGAAGAAAATTGGAAATTAAAAGCCAAAACCTAAGCAATTGTCTCACCTCGGCCCAAATGCTTGAGCGGTCCATTGCGTTTTGAGAATAAAATGGAAGCTAAGAGAGTATAACAGGTTCTCTCGACTTGCTATTAATTGCGCCAACAAGCCAAATTAATGAATCGCATAATCGACCAGCGGCCTGTACATATATAACACGCATAAATTAAACCGAACATTTCCTTCGAAATTCAATACTGCTTGCAGTAAGATTTGTATGCAAAATTAGCTATAGGCAAAAAAAACTGCTAACTATTATATAAGCTATGTGCGGCTGGTGTCGTATGCACGCGAACAAAATTTCGAAAGAGAAAAAGAGAGAGCGACGTAGCACGAAAGAGAAGAGAATTTGTTAGCAAAGGCTGAGGTTGGGAAAGCTTCACCGAGCGCTGTTATTGGCTGAGGCTCTCCTATCGAGCTGATTCTCGATCCAGTTAATAGCCTACGCATTTATATTGTACTAAGGATAGAGATACATATCTATATGTATATGCACAATAATAATTTCTGCAGAAATGGCCTAAATAAATAAGCCTATAATTAGACTGGAACTACATACTGAGAGAGATAGAGTTGAGAGGCACACACAGACAGAGAGGGAGAGAGAGAGCGAAGTTGCGTAATACATAATTAGCAATACTGTCGCATGCCTTAACTAAGAGCTTTCGATGAGCAGTATTTAAGGTCAGCGTAAAATTAGCAACTCTATATATGGTAAAACAGGAAATCGGAAGCTAAAACTGGAAGTCTAGATGAGAACTATAACAAATTATTTTAGCAACATCTATATTGCCGTAGAAATATATTTAAAAAATCAAGCTTAAAGCACAGTTTAAGGCTTACATTGTCGTTATTTGATGCCGTTTTTTTCTAGGAAAAATAGTATTGTATTATAAAGCATGTATTAACTAGACAAGCACTGATTACGCAATCAATGGAATAAAAGGTATCTGTCCAGCACCTCGCTCGCCAGTGAGTAATCTTCTAATTAAAGAACTGAAGTCTGTATGCAAACTCTGATACTGAATCAGACGGGCCATCTGCGGGCTGCATCAGACTGGGAAAATGCAAATTTGTGCCACAACAGATGGATGCACACGTGTGACCTCGAAGTTTGACAAGGAACGGGCCAGGTCAAACCCAGGGTGACTTTTTTGTCACTAGTGGAAAGCCATGACGAGAAACTTTCTAAATCAAAAGACGCTCTTAAAATTTGGCATTTATCTATTAATTCCATCTTGGGCTCGTCTATCTATCTATCTATCTAACTATCTATCTATCTATCTATCTATCTATCTATCTATCTATCTATCTATCTATCTATCTATCTATCTATCTATCTATCTATCTATCTATCTATCTATCTATCTATCTATCTATCTATCTATCTATCTATCTATCTATCTATCTATCTATCTATCTATCTATCTATCTATCTATCTATCTATCTATCTATCTATCTATCTATCTATCTATCTATCTATCTATCTATCTATCTATCTATCTATCTATCTATCTATCTATCTATCTATCTATCTATCTATCTATCTATCTATCTATCTATCTATCTATCTATCTATCTATCTATCTATCTATCTATCTATCTATCTATCTATCTATCTATCTATCTATCTATCTATCTATCTATCTATCTATCTATCTATCTATCTATCTATCTATCTATCTATCTATCTATCTATCTATCTATCTATCTATCTATCTATCTATCTATCTATCTATCTATCTATCTATCTATCTATCTATCTATCTATCTATCTATCTATCTATCTATCTATCTATCTATCTATCTATCTATCTATCTATCTATCTATCTATCTATCTATCTATCTATCTATCTATCTATCTATCTATCTATCTATCTATCTATCTATCTATCTATCTATCTATCTATCTATCTATCTATCTATCTATCTATCTATCTATCTATCTATCTATCTATCTATCTATCTATCTATCTATCTATCTATCTATCTATCTATCTATCTATCTATCTATCTATCTATCTATCTATCTATCTATCTATCTATCTATCTATCTATCTATCTATCTATCTATCTATCTATCTATCTATCTATCTATCTATCTATCTATCTATCTATCTATCTATCTATCTATCTATCTATCTATCTATCTATCTATCTATCTATCTATCTATCTATCTATCTATCTATCTATCTATCTATCTATCTATCTATCTATCTATCTATCTATCTATCTATCTATCTATCTATCTATCTATCTATCTATCTATCTATCTATCTATCTATCTATCTATCTATCTATCTATCTATCTATCTATCTATCTATCTATCTATCTATCTATCTATCTATCTATCTATCTATCTATCTATCTATCTATCTATCTATCTATCTATCTATCTATCTATCTATCTATCTATCTATCTATCTATCTATCTATCTATCTATCTATCTATCTATCTATCTATCTATCTATCTATCTATCTATCTATCTATCTATCTATCTATCTATCTATCTATCTATCTATCTATCTATCTATCTATCTATCTATCTATCTATCTATCTATCTATCTATCTATCTATCTATCTATCTATCTATCTATCTATCTATCTATCTATCTATCTATCTATCTATCTATCTATCTATCTATCTATCTATCTATCTATCTATCTATCTATCTATCTATCTATCTATCTATCTATCTATCTATCTATCTATCTATCTATCTATCTATCTATCTATCTATCTATCTATCTATCTATCTATCTATCTATCTATCTATCTATCTATCTATCTATCTATCTATCTATCTATCTATCTATCTATCTATCTATCTATCTATCTATCTATCTATCTATCTATCTATCTATCTATCTATCTATCTATCTATCTATCTAT